>BQNB010038070.1:3117-36171 GCA_026074375.1 Tanacetum coccineum | reverse complement strand
AATCATCTACAGAAGCTGAGTATAAAGCTCTAGCTTCTATAACTTCTGAAGTCATTTGGATACTTAAAATTTTAAAAGAATTAAAGTGTTTTAATCTTTTACCTGTTAAGGTATTTTGTGACAGTAATTCAGCAATTAAAATTATTGCCAATCCCATTTTTCATTAGAGAACTAAACATTTAAAAATTGACTTACATTTTGTTAGAGAGAAAATAGTTGTTGGGGTAATGAAAACAGTTAAAATAGAAACTGCAAATCAAATTGCAAAAATTCTAACCAAGGGATTGGATACAAAACAACACAATTTATTGTGTTATAAAATGGGGCTTATTGACATATTTCAGAATAAGATTAAAGGAGGGTGTTAAGAGTAATCTTATTCCCTCTTACATCTCAGGGACTAATCCTGTCAATGTTGTATTATAGTTTGAAGTTACTTTGGGCTCAAGGAGTTCATATCTTAAAGTTAAAGGACCAAAGATGTCAAGAAAGGATACTCATCTAAGTATATAAGCTCATGTCTGGTTATGTTTTGGTGATAACCCTAAAAATTCTTTCTCTCTCAAGATATATGCTCCTCACCTTCTCTCTCTAGAATAGTTGTACATGATATTGTTGATCATTCATTATAATAGAACAATTACCAATTAGGTGATTAAATCACACCTGCTTAGTATTGGTGATTTGGTTTTGGTTTCTTGATTAAGATCAAGTTGTTTGATTTGTTTGTGAGAGATTGTTTAGATCTTGAATTGAGATTCAAGATCATTATTCTGTTTTTAATAAAATTTGTTCATTTTTTATATTTATTAAATATATTAATATATTTTTCACGAAATGATTTAGCGGTCGTTAGTTAACCGTTAGAAGCGTAACTAATAAATAGGCTAACTAATTTAAATGTAATAGACATATTATTACAGTACTAGTGAAAGTCCAAAGCAAGCCCAATGAACCCATGAGGGTAAGGGGGCCGGCAGAATATTGAATCCAAAAAGGTTTGAGAATGCTCGGAGGATAAGCTAGATATATAGTATATATACACACCCTTAAAAGGTAAAACGACACACTATCATAACCCTAAAACCTACGTCCATATAAACACAGATAAATATATCATATGCATGATATACATATGCATGTTACTCTCATGCATATAATATCTAGTATATTGTAACCTCATTGGTTCTTTGGTTTTAGACGATGCCAGATTCATAACTAAACAAAACCAATTCTTTTCCTCTCCTCTTGTGTGTTGACTATGGGCAATAAAAACCTACAAAGGATTTCAATCGTGTTTATGCAAGAACACCAAACCTTAGTTGTTCATGGTGTTTATTCGTGAAGCAAACACTAGCATTCTAACGTATCTCAGTGACGTGTAGTGTGAGCATACTAATAGAGGTGATTATTTTAATCACTAACGATTTCTAGAATTAAGATCTATACCATTTATTGTATTATTTATTCAATAAACAAAGGTTGGTAATTTATTTGTTAATTCATAAGATTAAATTAGATCCAATCCATTGCATACTCGTAGTTAAATTGGTTAACTAGTTTGTAAAATCCCAACAGTGGCATCAGGAGTCAACTCGTTTGATGTTATGGGGTACATACTATAAAAAATGCTGTATCCGCTATGTAAACATTAATTTATTGTTTTAATAGTAAAATCATGACAACAACCATGCATTCTTGTCTTGAATAATAAATTAAACCTGGATCTTGATTCATTATTAATAGTTAATAAAGTAAAAGGGTAGATGTAATTAATTGTTAATTTGAATGAGGATTTTCTTTTCTTTTATCCAGTCTTAAGGCTCACGAAATCAATCTCGGTTGATTTATGTGGCTCACTAGGTACCTTGCTTGAAAACTACCTTTCTCGGAAACCTAGTGGGAGCCTATTGATTCTCCTTTTGGGGAAGACTACTTCCTTATATTGGGGATTGAGAACTCAAAGCATTATGTGATTTACTGCTTTCTATATAGAGTTTGTCTTCACCTCTATCCCTTTTCTGTCTGTTTTCTTTGTTTATGTATTATATTCCTTGTGACGTGCTTTACATACGCAAAAGATTTTTGATAATACTATAAAACGGACCAATACTTATATTGAAACTTGTTTTAATTAAATTAAGATTCTTGGGAGTTTATGTGTTAATCGGGCGTGGTTATCTATAATGTTGCGCTTAGAAACGTAACTTTCCATGACGAACTTACTCGAATCTTGATTTAATTTTGTCTATTATGTACACACCTTTAATTCCTTGTGACCAGTTATGTGTATATTTGTAAAACTTGTTTTTTGACAAATTAAAACGGACATTAAACTATCGTAACTTGTTTTATTATAAGTTAGATTGTTTTGCAAAGTTTTATGTATCACTCGGGTGTGGTTATCTATAATGTTGCGCTTAGAAACGTGACTTCCCATGACGAGACTTGCAAAAACATATTGGATTATGATGTCTTAATTAATGCAAGTTCTTACTATGTGTGTTACTAATGCCATGTGTCTCATAAATCTAAGAGTTGCATTTTTAATGCAATTAATGCTCGTTGTTTACCTTTTGTCTCATTTCTTTACTAGTTGGTCATACCTTCTGTAACAAGTGGGAGTTCAAGTTGGATCTTAGTGTTTTAGTAAATTAATTGTTTTATTTAAAACAATGGGTAGTTAATTTCAAAAAGAATTAATTATCAAAAATACTAAAATTGAACTTTCTATGTTCTGATTAATTGTGTTATTGCAACATAATTCATAAACGAAAGTTTGTTTTTCTTGAAAAGACAAATCTAGTCTCCTTTCTTGGTAAAAAAGAGAGAGACTTACTCATATCTCTTCTCCTTGCTTGACAAAACTAAGATAGAATTACAATTGCATTTTTCTTAATATATTTAAACTCACTTTTAATCTTTCATTACCCCTTTTTGGCTCCGAAATCTTTGAAAGATAAAATATTTTGTATAACCAGAGAATATTTTGTCTATAGCTACCAAAATAATGACATCTGACACTTGTCAAGACGATGTATTAGTTTTAAATATTAATAAGAGGAATTCTCAATAAACCACAATGAGTAAAGAAAATTACTAGCATGTCTTCTAGGTTTTTTTCTTAGACTCACTTTATTCCCTAAGGTGCTAAACACCCTTGTGGCTAGGCAGACCGATTGAGAAGGAATTGCATACTAAATGTTCAAGTTAATGAAAGCATGGATGGCTAGTCCCTCATTTAGTACATAAGTATATTTTCATATACTTTGTACTTTACCTAAATACATTGCTACATGTAGGCATTCTAAGAGAATAGGAAAGTAAACAAATTGCTATTTGCTTTCTACTGGTGATGTAACACTCACAATGTTGACAAATCCAATTGCATCTTTGCGTTTACTAATGAATATACATTCATGTAATATTGTCTAATTCAGTAGGAGCTACAAGCTTTATTTCCTTGTTAGTTACCCATATTATTTTTAGCTAGTCTTGAAATAATTCATTACTTTCCGAATATGAACAACCATTGTTTAAAGGTAGATTGCATTTTTATTTAATAAGATAACATGTTGTTTTCCTGATGTTGCTTTACGAAACGTTATCTATAGAATAAATGTGCACAATTCCTTATTAACAAATATGGTTCTAAATCTACTTGTAATATATATGACACTATCATATTGTTTATACAATCAAGCGCATGTCGTATTGTTTGTCTACATTAAATAATATTATGCCGCATACAAGTGGGAAAAATCTTAAGTGTGTGCTAGGAACAACATATAATAATATGATTATTGGTTTCTCTTGACCACAAGGTAAGGAAGCTAATAATTTTACTAGGACTTAAACACATAAGATGTTTGTTGCCCTATTACATTAAAATGCCAAGATATAATTTAAAGCTACTTTAGCACATTAACTACATGTATCAGTCAATATAATTATGGTTAATTATAAAATCATAATTATGAAGTATGAAATTAACTTGAAATTACTATTGAACTCAAGAGTATATATGCGTTCATAATTACTTTAGTTAGTATAATTATGTTTTCTTAATTAAGACATAAATATTAAGTCCTTGAACTAATCAATGACTCATAACATGAAGTAAGTAGTAAACTGGTTATGTTTTCTTGTTAAGACATGAACATGAAGTCCTTAAATTATTCAAAAACTTATAACGTATACCTGATGTGTTCTGTCCTCTTGTAAACACATGAACATAGGGTTCTCGAACTATTCAAAGAAATATACGTTATAGCATGCACTTGGTTTTAAAATACTGTGTATTCAATTTGGCTCTGCCCAGTTGGTAAGTATTTGACCTAAAAGAGAATTAAGTTATCAAACGAATTGTGATGTAGTCTCACAATCCTAATACTCATAGAATACCACATTATTATAGTATATCTAATGTGTTGAAACAAACTATATTCATATTGTTTGATTTCTGATAACTTTAATTACTCAACCTCCAAAATCTACCAAGGTTAGAAAATTACATGTGTCATGTATACACCTAATATGTTTCCAACTAAGAAGGTATTCAAGACACTATCTATTTATGGATTGGGATGAATCCCATTATGTCTTGATTAAAGTTCTGTAATTTGTTAATATCTTATAAAGCATATTATTAACAAGCTAGAACTGTAAAATGTATTTTGCATATTTATTGTTTCTTAAACACTTAGTATTTGGATAATTGTCTCTGCTTACAAAAGTAAGTGGGAGCATTTATAGATCTTGAAGATATTCAAGAAATAAATAAATAACCTTCTGAGTCCAATTGCTGATGTCATACTAAGGCTAAAAATGTAAATGTTGACCAAAGTATAATGTAACTCTCATTCATAAATTCGCAAGAATACCTCATCAATTGAGTGATATTTTAATATCAATGCTAAGAAACATAAGTTAGATGATCAAGTAAACCTGCTAACTATAAGATACCATTATCAAATCTTGAATCTAATAAATTGGTCGTAGAACCATAAATGATAAGATGCAGTCATTAAAGACAAATAACTTGTTTTGAAATGATTGATCTCTTTCACAAATCAATTTAACTGGCTGAGCGTTTAGGAATGAGTTTCTTTCGAAGAAAGACTCATGGATATAAAATTGTATACATATTTATGCATGCCTTAAGATAGAGTTTTAATCTATCCAAGCAATTGACTGTGATTAAATTTCCTTTCTACATGCATTAATTATATAAAGATGATTAATTGTCATACATGTTTTCATGAATATGAAATATGACAATTAGGTTTCATAATTCTTTCATACATGATTAACTTTGCGAGGACGGTGTGTAATCAAAGGGTTATGAATCCATATATTATTTATAAAGTATACAATATAAAAGTACAGCCGACACCCCTCTTTCAACTTTATATTAACATTATCAAAGTGTGGATTAGATCATTGCGTCTAGGAGCTGATATGTTAAGTTTATTTCAATTGATTTTGATTAATAAGATAACCTTTTGAGTAACACTTGACATTCAAGTAGGGATGAGCACTTATGATATTTCCTTAAAATTCCATATGTTGTATAACATATTGAAAGCATTATTCCATCTAAGCTAGATGTTAATCTCTTAGCTAGAATGAAACTTCTATGGGGACTAAATGTTTAGGAAATAAACATAGGCGGTTGATTTAAGTCCAACCACAATGCAATATTCATTGAAGCAAGTTTAAAGGATATATTTTTACATTGAGTATAATTTAATTATATGGATGGAAACCTTGTTTTTACTAAGGCATTCATCATGCATATTTATTATATTATGTTTGGAGAAGGTTGTTACATTTTGTGTATAGTGTGTGCACAAGATGAGTGAAACATCGTATCTAATTGAGAGTATTCGCATGATATTAAAACAAACGTTTATGAATTATATAAGCATAGTGTTGTTTGTGTACACTGATGCTAGAGGATACTCAATCCTAGTTAAGTTAGGATTTCATCATTTATGATGATTTTGCTGACTGGGGATTTGCTCAGCTAAGAGCATTTATTGCAATTGCACATTAAGAATAGAATATTTTTATTTTCGAATACTATAAGATGATGTCTTATATAGGCTATGTTGTCTGGCTTCAAATTACCTATAAATGGTACTCGTGACAATCCCATCTATGACACTTGGTAAATAGTATGCACAAGTACATAAGACACTCATCTAATATTCAAATCATTCATATATGTGATTTGAAACAAGTATTCAAAAAGTTTACTCAGATGACTATTTAGCTTTTTTGTACATAAAGAGTTGAGAATGTTGGTAACATTGGATTTCAACTTACTAAGTATTCTTATGCATATATGTTTTTAGTATTTGGATAATGAAACTAAAAGCAGTTGTATTATATAATGAATTGATATACCTGGTACAATCTTTTTTATTTATACTTTTATTTGTTCTATATTTGCATGTTTAATCTTTGAATAATTTAATTATTCTAATTTGTCCATTCTCAAGTAACAATATAAGAAATATTGTTAAATTAAACATATGTATGTGTTTGTATACATTTTGAATCTTTGGATTGTTCTGCCTAAATCATAATGTTGTTACAAGGGTATGCATATTGGACTTCCCCAACTTTAAATAGTTAATTTTGGATCCTCTTGTCATGAGTGATGAGATCAAAAAATTGGTTGATAATCGTCCTTAGACTTGAGATAGAAGTTAATCTTGCATGTGTAGATATCAAATTTTGATTATAAGTCAAACACTATCCTAAATAAGGTAGTTATAAAGGCTATTTTTGGATGTGTTGTGAAGCTACATCCACGAAACATGTAGTCAATATAGAATTTGTTCCTCCAATTATCTAAATTACAGTACTATGCTATTAGTGCCTCTCCAAAATTAATCAAATGTTTACATGGCCATGTCCAAAGGGTAAATCAAGATGATACTTGATTACATTTGGTAATCTGAATTAATATCAGTAACGATAAACTAAATGGTTAAACTATATGGAATAAGTTAGGATATAATATACATGGTTTAAAACGTATCTATACAAGAGGGGTGTTAATATATATAAACCATTATACAGGATGTTTTCTTTGGAAACCCTACCTCAAGTATTTCTGGTTCCAATGGCATTTTGCTAAGACGCTTTCTATTGTTTAGGATAAATAATGTATTACGCTAAGTCCCAAGTCACAGCTGTCAGTTTGTGGTCATTACATGTAATAGTTTATACGGCTAGAAATACATAAGCCTATCGGGGGCACACACGAATACATATAGGATACTGTTAACATTGGATTCACCCTTACAACACAAGATACGGAGGTTGGATGAAATGAAAGAGACAATACTCATAGAATACCACATTATTATAGTATATCTAATATGTTGAAACAAACTATATTCATATTGTTTAATTTATGATAACTTTAATTACTCAACCTCCAAAATCTACCAAGGTTAGAAAATTACATGTGTCATGTATACACCTAATATGTTTCCAACTAAGAAGGTATTCAAGACACTATCTATTTATGGATTGGGAATCCCATTATGTCTTGATTAAAGTTCTGTAATTTGTTAATATCTTATGAAGCATATTATTAACAAGCTAGAACTGTAAAATGTATTTTGCATGTCCTAATTAAGAACACTTTATTGTTTCTTAAACACTTAGTATTTAGAGAATTGTCTCTACTTACAAAAGTAAGTGAGAGCATTTATAGATCTTGAAGATATTAAGAACAAAATACATAACTTTCTGAATCCACTTGTTGATGTCATACTAAGGCTAAAAATGTAAATGTTGACCAAAGTATAATGTAACTCTCATTCATAAATCCATAAGAATACATCATCAATTGAGTGATATTTTAATATCGATGATGAGAAACATAAGTTAGATGATCAAGTAAACTTGCTAACTACTAAGATACATTATCACATCTTGAATCTGATAAATGTCATAGAACCATGAATGATAAGATGCAGTCCTTAAAAGACAATAAATGTTTTGAACTTGATTAATCTTTCACCAAACAATTAAACTATGAGGTTAGAATGAGTTTCTTTTGAAGAAAGACTCATAAGGACAAAAATTGTATACATATTAATGCATGACTTAAGATAAGAGTTTTTAATCATACTCAAGCAATTGACTGTGATTTCCTTTCTACATGCATTAATTATATAAAGATGATTAATTGTCAACTTGTTTTCATGAATATGAAATATGACAATTAGGTTTCATAATTCTTTCATACATGATTAACTTTGCGAGGACGGTGTGTAATCAAAAGGGTTATGAATCCATATAATCTTTAAAAAGTATACAATATAAAAGAATCCAAGTGTGGATTAGATCATGCATCTAGGAGCTGATATGTTAAGTTTAATTACAATTTGATTTTGATTAAAATAAGATAACTCCTAAGTACACCTAACATCAAGTGGGAGCACTATGCTTATTTCCTTAAAATTCATATGTTGTATAACATATTGAAAGCATCATTTCATGTAAGCTAGATGTTAATCTCTTAGCTAGGAATGAAACTTCACTTAGGACAAAATGTTTATTGAAATAAATATATGCGGTGCTTAAGTCCAACACAATGCAATATATCATTGAAGCAAGTCTTAAAGGATATATTTCACTTAAGATAATTTAATACATGGATGGAAACCTTGTATTTTACTAAGGATTCATCATGCATATAATATTATGTATGGAGCTGGTTGTTACTTTTGCATGAGTGCAAGATGAGCTGACAACATCAGTATCTAATTGAGAGTATTTTGATGACTGTTAAAATAAATGTTTATGAATTATATAAGGCATAGTGTTATTTGTGTACACTGATGCTAGATGATACTCAATCCTAGTTAAGGTAGGATTTCATCATTTATGATGACTCTGCTGACTAGATATGCTCAGCTAAGAGCATTATTGCAATTCACATTAAAGAATAAGAATACTTTTCATTTTTAGAAACTGTAAAGATGATTGTCTCATATAGGTATGTTGATGGCTTCAAATAACCTATAAAAGGTACTGTGACAATCCCATACTATGACACTTGTAATAGCAATAAGACACTTATCTAATCATTCAAATCATTCATAATGTGTGAATTTGAAACAAGTATTCGAAAAGTTTACTTAGGTGACTATTTAGCTTTCCTATACATAAAGAATTGAGAATGTTGGTAACATTGGATTTCAACTTACTACGTATTCTTATGCATATATGTTTTTAGTATTTGGATAATTAAACTAAAAGTAGTTGTATTATATAATGAATTGATATACCTGGTATAATCTTTTTTGTTTATACTATTGTGTTCTATATTTGTATGTTTAATCTTTGAATAATTTAGTTATTCTAAATTTGTCCATTCTCAAATAACAATATAAGAATATTGTTAAATTAAGACAAATGTACGTGTTTGGTTATACATTTTGAATATTTACTTTTGAATCCTTGTCATGAGTGAGAGATCGAAAATAGTTGTATTAATCGTCCTTAGACTTGAGATAGAAGTTAATCTTGCATGTACGAATATCAATTTCTGATTATAAGTCAAACACTATCCTAAATAAGGTAGTTATAAAGGCTATTTTTGGATGTATTGTGAAGCTACATCTATGACACTTGTAGTCAATATAGAATTTGTTCCTCCAATTATTTAAACTACAGTATGATACTATTAGTGCCTCTCCAGAATTAATCAGATGTTTACATGGCCATGTCCAAAGGGTAAATCAAGATGATACTTGATTACATTTGGTAATCCAAATTAATATCAGTAACGATAAACTATATAGTTAAACTATATTGAATGAGTTAGGATCCATATACATGGTTTAACGTATCTATAACAAAGGGATGTTAATATCTATAAACCATTATACTAGGATGTTTCTTGAAACCATACCTCAAGTATTTCTGGTTATAATGGAGTGTTACTAGACGCTTACTATTGTTAGTATAAACTAGTGTATTACACTAAGTCCCAAGTCAGAGCTATTAGTTTGTGGTCGTTACGAGTAATCGTTTATACGGCTAGAAATACGTGAGCCTATCGGGGGCACACACGAATACACATAGGATACGTTTACTAATGTAATTAATATATTTTATATATTTATTAATTATATTAATATGTTTCAAGAAATGATTTAGCGGCCGTTAGTTAACCGTTAGACGCGTAACTAATAAACAGGTTAACTAATTTAAATGTAATAGACATGTTATTATTAGTTAAAGTCCAAAGCAAGCCCAATGAACCCATGAGGGTAAGGAGGCCAGCAGAATATTAAATCCAAAAAGGTTTGAGAATGCTTGGAGGCTAAGCTAGGCATATAGTATATATACACACCCTTAGGAGGCTTGGGTGTCATAACTTAATAACACCGCCACATCATCTTTAACATTGCATAGCAACACCCAAAAAAACCCCGACATTCATAACACCACTTTTGGGACCCACATTTTTTTCTTTTCCATTTATTTAATCAAAATATATTTTTATTTATTAAATTAAAATATATATTACTATAAACAAATAAAAAAAAGAAAAAAAAGTATAGTGTAAATTTATTATGGGCTGGGCGTGGGCTATAAAAAAACGTTGCTCATGATGTATACACACACCTCCCTTTCTCTATATTTTTTTCCATTTTGGATCACCTCACCCATTGTCTTCTTCCTTAAGCTATACACACACCAAAAAAACTGTAAAAAACACACACTAAAAAGTACACATAGTAAAAAAGACACACACTATTAACATACACACTCAACACATATACACACCAAAAAGGCAAAAAAAAGAAGAGATCATGCATTGCAACCCACGTTGGTGGGTTAACATGGCTAGCAACGCGGAAGGAAACGCCATGGGGCGGTGTCATAACGCTGCATAATGCAGTTCCAGCTCAGCATAATGCCAAAAGCTACGTTATGACACCCAAGCCTCTAAAAAGTAAAATGACACATTATCATAACCCTAAAACCTACATCGATATAAACATAGATAAATATCATATGCACGTTATAAGTATGAATGTTAATCTCATGGATACAATATCTAGTATATTGTAACCTCATTAGTTCTTTAGTTTTGGACGATGCCAGATTCATAACTAAACAAAACCGATTCTTTCCCTCTTATGTGTTAACTATCGGCAATTAAAACCCATAAAGGATTTCGATCGTGTTTATTCAAGAACACGAAACCCTAGTTGTTCCTGGTGTTTATTTGTGAAGCAAGCACTAGCATCCTAACGTATCTCGGTGACATGTAATGTGAGCATACCAATATAGGTGATTATTTTAATCACTAACGGTTTCTAGAATCAAGATCTATATTCTTTATTGTATTATTTGATCAATAAACAAAGGTTAGTAATTTATTTGTTTTATTTATGTATTAATTCATAATATTAAACTAGATCCAATCCGCTGCATACTCGTAGTTAAATTGGTTAACTAGATTTTTAAATTCCAACAATCCTCTCACGTACATCATCAGGTTTTGCCCAAAGCCGGCAATCTATGTTGGTCATGACCAATGGAACATCCAATGTGACATTTGAATGAACTACTAGTAAGTAAGTTTGGTTTTTATTTCAAGCAAAAAAATTAAACCCTAAACGGCTCTCTTTTGGCAAAAAATGGTGATCTTGAATCCTAAATAAACCTTTAATTCATTTTCAATCTTGTGTTCGAATATAATAGTTTAATCACTCATATAATCAAACCAACCTAAGTTACGTCTTGATTGGTGCTTAAGATTATTTTATTTATGGTTTTGTCCTTTTCGTTGAATCTTTAATTTCCATTCTCGTGACTTGATTTATTGATTGAGGTTATCTTGCACTATTTAATTCGATCCTGATCGCATTAATTACTGCATAAAACTTCATTCGGTACTTTAAGGTTTTGGATCTTTTGTTGTTAGGGTTTTTGGTGTGCGTTTAATTCTAACCTTAATCTTGTTGGGTTCTCAGTGTTTAAAGATTGCCATTGTCTTCTTAGTTTACCATCTGATGGTACTCATAACGATGTTGGTCCAGTTGGTGATACATCTACTATTATGGAGGGTGTTACACCATCTATGATTGACATGATTGTAGAAAAGGAAAAGCTAAGCTCTTTGGAGGACACTACTGTTCTGGGATCTTTTCCACCATTACCTACACAAGGTAACTACTTCGGCTGGTAATGCCCCTAGTAAGTCTTCATATGCTAATATTACTAGTAAACCAAGTGGGAAGAAAGTGATGGTTCATACTTTGTTTAGACCCGGGGTAATGAGATTGATGTGGTTGTTTCGGTGGATTCTATTCGTGCTATTAGTGCACAATTTGCTAATACTACTTATGGTTTTTTCTTAGGGAAGAAGGTGGCATACCCTGTTGTTGCTAACTATGTTAGGAATACTTTGAGTAAATTTAAGCTTGTTCGCTCAATGTTCAGCTTGTCTACTGGATTATTCTCCTTTCAATTTAGCTTCATGGACGAATTAGATGCTATGCTTGAAAATGGTCCATGGTTTATCCAGAATAACTCGCTTATCCTGAAGAAATGGCATCCAGATAAGAACCTATTGAAGGAAGATGTTAGTATTGTTCCTGTTTGGGTTAAACTCTATGGTGTACCTATTATGGCCTTCAGCGAGGAAGGCTTGAGTGCCATTACTACTAAACTAGGTACTCCTCTCATGCTTGACTCTTATTCATCTGATATGTTCATGCAATCTTGGGGTAGGTCAAGTTATTCTAGAGTTATGATTGAGCTTCGAGCTGATGTGGAGCTAAAAGATAACATTGTTGTGGCTATGCCTAAAATTACTAGGGAGGGCCATTACACATGTAATGTTCATATTGAGTATGAGTGGAAACCTTCTAGGTGTTCGTCTTGTATAGTTTTTGGACATATTCATAAGGAATGTCTGAAGAATACAGGTACTGGTGAGAAGAAGACTGTGAAGAAGCCTAGTCAAACTTCTCGAGGTGTTCTGGTTGGTCCAAAAATGGGTTTTTAACCTTAAAGGGAATATCGACCTGTTACCAAAAAGCCTAATGCTAGTTTTAGTGGTAATAAGAAAAAAGGTGTGGAACCTACTATTGAGGTTAGTAATTTAAATCCATTTGATGTTCTTAATTCGGTCGATAATGATGTGGAGTTTGGTACCAATGGGGGGACTACTAATTTGGTAAATAATGAGGCTGCTTCAAGTGGGTCCTCTTCTATGAATATCGATAATGATGGGGAGTTTGCTAGTAATACTCCTATTGGTGAGAAAATTGATAAAATAAAATGACAAATTTGTGAAGGTAAACTTAGTTGTTGGTTAATGATGGGAACCTGCTTGTTCCTACGGGTATTATGGAAAGTGATAGTGAAGTGGAAGTGGTATTTGATGAAACTGCTAACCTAAGGATTTCAACAAGTGGTAAAGATGGAAGTGATAAAGGTTATGGTACTAATAGCTTATTGGAACAATGGAGGGATTCTTATCTGGATAATGATGATTATAACCCGTATGATGACGATATGTACGTGAATCATGATTTGTCTGAGCAACTGCAGTCTATTTGTGATGATCTTGATATCACGGTCCATGGCAGGAAAAAGAAATAGATTTTTTGATGTTTGTTGAGTCAATTGTAATCTAGTCTTAGTAGTATCCTCTAATGGAGTAGTTATGCTTGTTATGTTAGCTTTTTTGCCTATGTAATAGGCTGAGATGTGGGACTTACCCACATCCTTTGTACTGAATCACTTTTTGGAGTAATATATTTACCGGGGAAACCCTTTACCCCAAAAAAATAGTTTTCTAACAAGAGCCAAATACAAGCCTATTACAACCGGTTTGAAAGGTGGTTTTGTAGTAGTTTAACCTTTGCATCAAGCCATTAACAAAGCCGAATAGAAGTGTTATTCTGAGTGATATCAATCATCTCTCTTTTGTTTGGATTTTCAATAGGATTAGTAAAGAAACATTTTGGACTAGAAATATCCAAAAACTGAATGCACAGTTTACTACATCAATCAAAAGCAAAGTTAAACTACATCAATTAAAAGTTCATAATCCCTATATCTTGCCCTAGTGGGATTGGGTATCATTGTTGTTGTTCTTGAATTAAAAGTTCATAATCATATGCCATTAAACCAACAACACTTTGTTCAAGAAAAAAAACCAACAAAACAACCAATCTACTGATGATAGCTGGCTTTCGGCCTTCCAAGTGATCGCCACTTCGATCCGCTATAACGGTATCTCTACAAGCCAAAACACAGAAAAAAATGTATTCTCGTTAATATAATCTGTAATAATAAGATCTAGAAAAAATAACGTGGCAAAGTAAATGAAAATAGCATGAGGAATTACAAAAAAATGATGATTTTTTGGAAGATATAGTTATTCTATAGTGTCACCAAAACACAATTAGACAGCAAAGACGCATGCGGTTTAACAAACAAATTAACAATATACAGTTTACTAAACACCAAGTATAACAAACAAAAGGAGTGATCTTTGCAGATATTTTATAACTAAGGTTGTGTTTGGAATCAAGCGTTTTGGAGCATTTAGGAGCGACAAGCGGTAAGCATTTTAGATGAAAAGCTTGTTTGGCAACACCTCAACAAGCATTTGAATATTGTTTAACCACTTCAATCTCAAATGCTTCTTGGAGAAGCATTTTAGAACTGCTCCTAGCAGTTTGTTATAAAATTACATTTATACCCTAAATATAAAATTTATTAATTCTTTAATTGGGTTATATGCCCTTTATCGTAATTTTACACTTTCTAATTACACCTTACAACTACGTTACTAAACACTTTTTTTAAACAAACAGCTACTGCTTATTGCTCCTGCTAACTACTCCCGCTACTGCTACTACTGCTTACTGCTACTGCTATGTTTCACCAAACATTACCCTAAAGAATAAAGAGCATGACAAAAAAATATTTAAAATGAATAACTAACACGTACATTCTATATATGTAGCAAACTCTAATTTTTCTACCTTAATATGGCAAATTATTTTGAATACTGATATAAGTCATTGTAGTTAGCAATTTGCTTGACAAGTTCTAGCCCTAAACTAGATATGTCAATTATATTAAAGGAATACCATTTGATTATAGAAAAGAGAAGATTTGTGCAAGTTGTAGAACCAAACCATTAATCTCTATCAAGTGATCAATGTCCTTACCAAACTATCAATGAATAGATATCAATACCCTCTACTCTACTGATATACAACTAAACTAGGTTTTTAATCCTCCAAACAACTAAGAACTATGGCTGAGCCACCACAATAATTCCCATCCACCCACATCATGTCAAAAATTTTAAATGGTCACGACGTACCAACGATTTTAGCTACGCGTTTCATTAGTTAATGTTTCAAAAACTTGATCTCTCAAGATCAAGATTTCATTGATTCCTACAACCGTCCTGAAAGGAATTACCCTTGGGTGTTTTTGTACTCTGTTATCACTCAGGAAAAAAAAGTTGGTTTTATATATGAGGTGAAGTTTTCTAGATAGAAGCATGGTAACTATTGGTACCTTTGAAGATCTAGGTTCTTCTTCTTGATATCTGTAAGAGCCTTTGGTTGTCACACGTATGAAGAAGAACTCCGTTTTCATCTTTTTCAAAAGACCAAAGTTAGTTTTCTTCAATAAGAAAACATCACTGCATATATGAAACCAACTTCTTCTAGTTCCTAAGTAAGAACAAAGTACAAAAATATCCAAGGATAACTCCTTTCATGACGGTTGTACAAACCGATAAAACTTTGATCTTAAGGGATCGAGTTTTTAAAAGATTTATTAATGGAACACATAACCAATATGTCACGTACGTTATAACCAATGGGGTGGGTGTTGTTGCGGTGGTTCAACCATAGTTCTTTGCTTTTTGTGGAGGGTTCAGCCATATTTCTTGAAAGGGTTGTAAGCAATGGCTGAAAGAGAACGTTTATGTGTGTGAATTGTACCTCTTTTGCTTGGATTTATCCTTTGGTACTTGTGAGGTCTAGTTCAAGCTAGCTAGACATAGTACTGCATTTAAAGATAATTTCAAAAAAGTAATCAACAGTTTGAAGTTGGACATTAATTAGCTATGATGGTTTGGTTCACTATCTTGCATAGTTTTGGTATCTGTAGTTTCTTGCACTCTCCTTTGGGTGTCTAAACGGAGAAGAGAGTCTTCACACATCTTAATGAATCTTATTTTATTATAGTTTTATACTCCTTTTCTCTTTTGTTATGAAATTTCTATTTGGGTGTTTTAATACAAATCTAAATGTCTACTGTATTCTAATTTGGAGGGCAAGCTAGCTAACATGAAGAATTTGAAGAATGTACCATTCAAGTTATATGCTTATTGAAACTAGTTGTTAATGATTCTATTTGGATTGCTTATTGTAAAGAGAAAACTATGTACTGGGACCAAAACCACTTCATTTATCCTGCAAAGGAACAGATTTTGTGGATTTACCAATAAGAACATGCATATCGCGTAAGAATGTAAGAGATATACTCGAGTAACACGTGTCGAACTCAGAATGAATACATAAACAAATTCAAACCCTAATATAGCCATGTCATATACTCTCTTTAATATATATGCGACGTATAAAATAAAACCTTACACAATACGAACCACTCTGTCACATTCTCGCGCTTCATTTCACGCGATATGGAATTTTTTTAATAAAATGATCGTGGCTTTGGTATTTGTGCTCGAATTCATTTTAGGTTTAGGATTTTTGTTTGGTGTTTAGGGATTTTTTTCTTAAAAATTAGTTACGAAAGTTATTATGTGCAAACTTTGTAAATGTTTTAGTATATGTATATGTTGTATATAATTTTTTTGTTTTGGTGATTTGTGTTCTGCTTGATGGGTTCTTCTAAATAAATTAAAATTTGTGGAAAATAGAGTTAATATGAATAAGATATCATGTTTCAAAGTGTGTCACTTGAGTGTATTTGCACTAATTTTTTATTTCAAAAATTAGTTGCGAAAGTGATTATGTGCAAATTTGTAAACATTTTAGTATATGTATATGTTGTATATAATTTTTTTTTGGTGATTTGTGTTCTCCTTGATGAGTTCTTTTCGATGAACTAAAATTTGTAGGAAATAGAGTTAATATGAATAAGATATCATATTTCAAGGTGTGTCACTTGAGTGTATTTGCATTATTTTTTGTTGTGTTTTTATGTTCTGTATATTTGTATGATTTCTATTTTTGTAATTTGCAAACTCTTAATTGAAAACATAAAACTAACGTTATATATTCAAATCATTACAACAAAGAAAACACTACATGTATAAGAGTACATGGCCAACCTATAACACCCTGTGTTTTCAAGTCATTGACGACGTCGATAAATCCACAATGTACCTTTTGTATTGTATGCATTTGCTTTAAATCGTAAATAATCCCGTAAGCTAAAAATTAGCGTTCAATGTAAACGGGCATCAAACAATTAAGCGTTTACATAAATCAAGTATTAAATAATTATTTTGAGAATAATTATGATCTTTGTTCATTTTATTTTTATTGGTTGTGTAAAGTGATTACGTTTCGCAATAAAATACGTTTAGGCATACCCGGAACCACCAAAACTTTTCTACACTTCAACAAATACCCACATTTATACCCAATACATAAAAGTTACAAAAATATATTATATGTATCATACATAGGAGGAAATTGTTGCAACTTATACAAAAATATATAAGAAAAATCTTACAAGTTGGTTTTGTACATCACTTTTGCATTTAACATAGCCATACCTTGTTCCCTTTTGACCATAGTCTTCCTTAAGACCATGAGATGTGTTTTTGACTAACTATTGCATTCTTTTTGACCAAGACTTAGCATATATACATGCATACTAGAGATAGAAACTCATACAAGTAAAACACTTAACTAGAAAATCAAATACTCTTCCTTGTTGCTCCATCTAAGCCCATGGCATGAAACAACCATAATACCAAATCCATACCAAATTTTCTATCACCTATACTCATCTACATACATAATTCTTAAGACATTCTAAGATGTTTCCAAGCATTGGCTAACCATTTGCAAGTGTTGAAGCAATAATTCAAGATTAGGGTTTTCATTTGGAAACTAGGGCTTTCTTGGTTATAATCTTAGGTTTAAAGTCTAAACAAGGGTTTAGTACTTATTTGCATCATCCGACATCCAACTCATTAAGGTAATCTAAGCTCTTAACTTTTCAAAATCCCAACCATCAAATTCAAACTATATGATTATATGTATATTTGATGTTTATGTAGTTGAAATTTCAAAAAAAAATCCCACAAACCATTAGGATATGTTAAACTTTAACATGGATTTTCTTGTAAATATAGTTTTATGACTTATACAACATGTTTGTATGGATGTTAATAAAGAAGTTTATACATGGATAACCTAATACAGTTACAATATTGATAAGCTTTAAAAAGTGTTAATGCTAATAGGTTTTAAAAGATCACTGTGAAATGTTTCAATATAAAAGTAGTGATATAATATCATGTAAAACCTTGTTTATATTGAGCTTTTAGTCATATATATGACACTAAAATAGAAGTCCATAATGTAAGTAAAAGACTAGTACATCTTATGGTTATGAATGTAAAAGTGGTTTTGAAAACATTAGTAAAAAAAAGTTACTTATGGAAGATTATTGTTTAAAAATGTTGTTAAGGACTTAATGACTATGGATAAATGGGCAAAATATGAACTCATGGACTATATGATATATAAGATATAGTATATTAATAGTGTTGGAAAAACAATGTGAATTAACTTAGTAGAAAAAGTAATATAAAAAAACTATATAAACAAGTGTCTATTTTTATTACAAAAAGGACTATTTTGGCTCGTAATACCAATAACAACCATATATAGTATTAGAAAGGATAGTAGCCTTATGACGATTTCAAAAAGGTAAGAAACTATGTCCCACAACGGATAAAATAACGAAAAAGTTATGCTAACATATGAGGTTATACGTTAATTAAACGAATTTTATATAGAATAACTTTTATAAAAAACTAAATCAAACATAAGCAATTGGATAATGTATAAACTAATAATACATATTTTTAGGATTCCAAAATCATAAGAATCGTAATTTTTCAATTAATAACGAAGAAGTTATGAATTTCGCGGGTTTTCGATAATTAAAAGTTTATAAAAATAATTATAAACTATGAACAGCAAAAACACTATTCATCGACAAAAGTTTATTTTAAAAATAGATAGAATTTTCAGATAACGAGAACGACTCGAAAGAATCGCTAAAAACGGAGCTATAACGAATAAAATACGACGTTTACGGGTTTTACGATAACTAAAACTACAAAAATAAATTTATAACTGGTGTGAACAGTAAAAAGTACTATTCATCAGAGGATCAAAAATATGAAAATGTCAAATTATGATAACTCAACTAATACAAGCATGAGCATAAGAAATGTCATAATCGGCTTAAAACGCAAAGTTTATGCTATATTTACTACAACGTAATTATAAACGTTTTTATTTTTATTAACCACAATTTAAAAAAACCAAAACAATTAGTTGGTGATTTGATACTATAATAGAATTATATGTAGGTTATGCAAAGTCAATATATTACTAGGGAGTTTCATAATGAGGCCTCTTCGGGGTGGCGTATCGACGAGTTACTGGATTTACGACTTAAAGTGTCCTAGCTTCTCATACGTCACTACACGACCTCTTAAATTATGATAGCCCGAACGATAGTATGATGTAACTAACATGGACCTGTATATGAGTGTTAAGTTATTGCAAAGTGCTTGGTACCTTATACGACCTTAATTTAAATAGGTTGCATCAGACAATTTGCGTGACGCATTATCTGTGATATTTGGATTATAGAACTCAAGGTGATTCAAACCCCACATTTTACTATTTCTATGATTTATAACTATGGGGTGAAACATGCTTGTTTTATAAATTGGACGCAATTGGATATTTTATATGAATTAACATGTTGCCTAAGTAGCGTAACCTAGTTTGAGGACCCATTATCATGAACTTCAATTGCATAGATGAGATATTTGTTTAATTATATTATGAGAGCCGCGAATGTATGAATAGATCTATTTGGAAATGACCTCCACCAGTACGGGTAACTTAGCTATCACCCGTGAACGAAACGTATAGCATTTGTCAAATTTGGGGATGGTTTCGGTGAACATCCTAATCGGGCAGAAATTGCAATATAAATATTGCAAGAAAGAATGGTCAGGCTTTAGGTGTCATGACTTAAGGAAAATGTAATCGGTTTTGTGATGTCTGCATGTGTTGCATTATCACGGGGAAAGTCATGCGTCCTGCATATTATGATTTCTCAAAACATGAATTCACCAACATGTATTGGTGACGATTTAAATGCAATTTTTTCGGGAGATCAGTAAGCATAATGTTCCAAGGATACATGAGCTTTTGTTGGGAAGTCAGCTAAAGATATGGGTTGTATATGTTTTGGGAACTCATGGTGTTGTGAGCCAGTACTTTGTAATAAAAAAAAGGAACAAGTTAAAGCTTCGTGCTATTTGTATCAAATATTTGTTAAAAACTCCAATGTATCAGGATTTTAAAAACGACTATTTGTCGTACTATATATACTCTATGTGTTATTGATCTGAGAAGTAACACCCCCAACGCAAACCCTTGACAGCCTTAGTTCCAGCTGCACCCAATTTGGGGGTGTGAGTTAACAGATTGTATTCGGATCCAAGGTTATAGATGAACCATGTCAAATCAGTTTTTGCATTCATAAAAAGTGTTTTATGGACACTATTTGTTGGCAGTTTAGTTAGTTGGACATGATGCTTCATGAATATGATATACGATAGTTATAAAATAAAAAAATTTTTACAGTATATTTACAATAAGAGCCTTATATAATATACTCATATAAGTTATTTCTGCTGGTCACAGTAGTCATGTTAGCTGATTCCGCTGTTACCTATACTTTTGTTCACTCTGAGGCACATCTTAGAGTATTCCATCTGAGGATCCTTACGAGAGCTGCCCGACAGGTGTTGGAGCAGGCACCACGTTCCCCAGAGTATGTACCTGATCCCAATAGAGTTGGACAGGATCATGAACCTGTTTACATTCCGAAGCCTGAGCATCCTGAGATTTAGTTCCCAGCTGAGAATGAGCACCTAACAACCTCCACTACCACCATTCTTTTTATCTCTACGTATCCGACCCCCACTACTAGAGCAGCCATGGATCAGATGAGAGCTACAACACCATCCACCTATCATTCACTACTCCCATCAGGGACCCCACCATTGTTTTACCTATACCACATACCAGTCCACCATCACACAGCCACACATGAGCTATATTCTTGAGCTGACAACACCGCTTGGAAGAGACTACTTCTCTGCTGCTAGTTGCGAGATCAGCCAGACCCACTATGGCCCTGTTTTGATCTTTGGTTTTAATGGATTGAAATAATTTTGGATTTCATTAAGTTATTTCCATAGAGTCCGATACAGTCTTTGTAGACACTATGAGACCAGTTTGAGATACTGAAGGAGATGAATGACCGCCTTAAGATGGTCAACATGATGGTCAGTTACAGGATAGATGTTCGCAGAAGAGAGAGTTCGAAGTTTACTCAACGATCATCAACATGCCCAGAAGGATCATGCAGGTTGTGAGAGCTGAGATTGAGGTTAATTGAGGATGAAGAAGACTTTGCTTACGAGAAACAGAAATATGGAACCCGTCAGGCCTATGGCTAGGTCTGAATCTTACCGCAGTGCAATAGAGGCACGCCGTTACAGTATTAGAGACTGAGGTGGGCGCGCCACGAAAAGTGGCAAGCGTAGCTAACAGATGAGTTTGCCTGTTTCGTATAATCAGGCGTACCCAGGCCCCTGGAGGCTGGAGCACGCGTTTGACACATGGAGGAGCACAGGTACAGTTCCTAGACTTTGGTTATGATTGTAAGCACTATGCAGCATCCTGTTAAGTTTTTATGGGTTACTCCCATCCTACAGACGTAAAGATCTTTTGTTTTTTGAAGTACTATCCAGAATGGATCTTTTGTCTTTTGTTTAGCCTATTTTGTTATAGCCTTACCTAAGTATTAACAGGTAACTCTGGCTTAGTAGGGCTACTAGTGATTTTTTCATTTGGTGTAACCAATCATATGAATCATTGTGTGCCAAACACATCAATGTAGGATTTCCAGAAATATATATGGAATGAGAGTATAAAGGTAATGTTGATCATGTGTTGGTGTATGTTTCACTGTGTATTTGTTATCTTTATTTTATTTATATGCCATCAGTTATGTCAACGTTAGATTAATATAAAAATCTATCAGGTATTGTATTTTTCTGTGATGTGAAAAAATGACACAAAAAACGCACCACAAGTCAACACCATTCACACCAGCCCCAACCATCAACGCACCTACAACCTGCGATTTACTGATTCACAACTTCAAGCCTGTATTTGACCAAGGAGTTGTCCTGCTGCAATGGTCTGAAAGCAAGAAGCAAGTAGAGTAGGAATGGCTTGTATGACAGCATGGTTTCAAGAACCAAGGCCAGCAACAAGCTGTTCGCGAATGCTCTAATCAGAATTCCTGAAATAGCAAACCTTTGGACTTTAAAGTCACCGAGGGAGTCCATACGGACTCACTTGATAGGTTTGTAAGAAAAATGGATTCTGTGTTTAGCATTAGCAATAGCACAGCTCTTTGTCAATCAAATTTGCGACTTGCACTCTACAAGTATGAATGCTCTTTTACAATGGTGGAACACCATGTTAAGACCACTACCCCTTGAAGCAGCTCATGCCATTCCATGGCAACACTGAAGAAAATTATGAGGTGTATAAGTAACTTGCTGCTGCGAGGGGTGATGTCAAGAATATTGATGACTGAGATGTGGAATCTAAGTTAGTGGTCACCGATGGGAGGCATATATTCTAGCGATTTATCAGCAACTATGCTTTGAGATGTTGTCCAGTAATGTGTCCCCAGAAAGATAGGACAAGATTGAAAGAGAATATCGGTGGCTTGCCTGATATGATACATCAGGTAAGAAAGGCAACAAAGCCTGAAACCATTCAAGAGGCTATCGAGTTCAACAACACTGATAGTTGAATGTGGAGAAGACCACATGCCTATGCAAAATGCAGCTAGAAATGAAAAGTAAAGTAATGATATCATTATCCAAGAACAATGCAAGTACCAACAACAACAGCACTAAGAGTAGAACACATGACCAGTTCTCACTAAATGCCCAATAGAGACAGGAAATCATGATCCCAGGCATTCTAAGACCTCTGAGGTGTTGCCGAAGAGTATTACATTCATGAAGGTCCTTATCCACCTAGGGTGCAATAACTGAAGAGGGTTGCCATTCTGCCACGGAATGCGTAGATAGCCGACCGCACAATGCTAACAACAACAACCGCATCAACAACAATAATAGTAATCAATAAGGAAATTGGTACTATTATTGCGGAGCTTCAAGGACATTTTTAGAAGAAACTGCCCAAAACTAAAAATACAATGACCGTTATTGTAATCAAGGCTGGGTAAAGACAGGGCTCCAGCAAAGGTTTAGAGTGAGTTGGAAAGTAAGCGGAGGCAAACCCCGACAACGTCGTTGTGTTGGTGACGGTTCCTTCTAAACATATCGCTATGCCTTATATCTTATTACTGATACGGGTGGCCGATCGTAGTTTTATTCTACTTGCATTAGAGCACCCACATCTGACATCACGCGGCATCTACCCTCAATTACTATTATAGGATGTATGAACTTAGCTGACGGAAGATGAATATAGGTTAAACACTATACATAGGTTTTGCACATTAAACTTCCATAACCACCATTCAACATAAAACTTAATCCTGTAAACTGGTAGTTTCGATTGCTATAATCGGTATGGTATTAGTTGGCGAAAGTACCAAGCGGTCATTAGTGTGTGCGAGAAATTTGTACGACATCCCATTGAGAAAATGAATCCTTAATCATACACGGTGATGAAGTAACTTGGTGAAATGTGGACACGATTAAACTTCACTTCGTGCACTAAAACGCAAGAAGTACATATGAAAGAAGGGGTTTCCTATCTTCTGGCACACTGTACGCAAAAAGAGGTTGACATGACAAGTCAAGAAGACAAGCGATCTTGAGGATACCCAATAGATCAAGACTTTTCCTGGAGTATTTCCTGAAGACTTGCCGGGATCTCCTTTCCTCCGACTCGAGACAAGTGGAGTTTCAAATTGATTTGTACCTGGTGCTGCAACTGTAGCACAGTGCACCTTATCGATTGGACGCCTTCCCGAAATGAGGGCGATTTTCTCTTAGAGTCAACGAAAGAGTCAGTCCGGACAAAGGCTTTAAAAGAGTGGCGGGCCAGATTGGCGATTGGCGAGCACGGGATCGCGCGCGCGCGACGGAGCGCGCTAGAGTTGCGCGCCATTCCTCACCCTGTGGAGCTGCCGGTCTTGTTGGACAAAAGAAAGGATGGATCAATGTCCCCCGGATGTACAATGACTAACGTGAATTAAACAAACAGACAGTGAAGTGAACTCCGTTAATCCACTCCCCCAGAAATTTATATTTATATTGAGATCAGCTTCAAGGGTCGAGTGTCTACTCGAAGATCGACCTAAGGTCAGGTTATTACCAACTGAGGGTTCGAGAAGAAGACATTCCGAAGACTGCCTTCAAAACTCATTACGGCCATTACGAATTTCAAGTTATGCCGTTTGGTTTGATAGCCACCTGCCGTATTCATGACCTTATGAATCGGGTATGAAAACCATAACTGATAAATTCGTAATTGTCTTTATAGACGATATTCTGATATATACGAAGAACAAGCAAGACACGAAGAGCACCTTTAAGTTAATCTTAAGTTGCTAATGAAAGAGGAGTGTATGCCTATAAATTTCAAATGTGAATTTTGGAATCCCAAAGTAACAGTTCCACGGTCCACGTGAACGATATGAAGGAATTCAGTGGACATACCTTCCATGTGTCTAATCTGAAGAAATGTTACGCTGACGAACCATTAGTCATGCCGTTAGAAGGAATTCACGTTGACGATAAGCTCCAGTTTGTGGAAGAGCCCATTGAAATCATGGAACGGGAGATCAAACGATTGAAGCGAAGCCGGATACCATTGGTTAAGGTTCGCTGGAACTCTAGGAGAGGTCCTGAGTTCACCTGGGAACGTGAAGATTCGTTCAAACAGAAATACCCACAACTCTTCACAAACCGGGCTTCGTCATCCACTACAAGGTCTTAAGCTTTGAGGACAAAGCTCTTTTAACGGGTGGAGACTGTAACATTTCTCAATTTCAGGTCATTTTACGACTCCTATTATTCGTCACTATTTATTTTGGTCCGATACGCGTTTACTTTTAAATTAACTTTTAAGCTAAATCGCGTAGACTAGGAATAATCATCTAATGTAAACGATCATCAAATAAATTAAGGTTTACATCAACCAAGTAATATATAATTATTAAGAAGATAATTATTAACTTTGCGTATTTTATTTTTATTGGTCATGTAAAAGGTTTACGTTTCGAAATGAAATACATTTGGACACACCCCAGAAATACCTAGACTTACCTAGATTCAAACCAATACCCACTTTTAAACCTTAAACACAAAATTAAATCAATTCTTGTGTAAATAAGCCACTAAGGCCGGTTGTGGGACCAAAACAACTAGAAAATCCTTAAAAGCTTACACTAAGTACAATGTACATCTAGGTTTTAATTAATGTTTGTACAATATGTTCCTAGTTAGCTAATACACACTAGTTAAATATTATCAGGGATCCTTCTTTCTCTTTGAAAACCCACATCCCATACATATACACACCTAGAAATCTTCCTAATGATCTCCAAAGTACTAGTACATCTCTTGGTTAATTAAGACTAGTACTAATGGTCCCTTAACTAACATTTACACATTGGATAATAACCAATGAGCCTCCCTTTTATACTACATGCCGTGGCTATTAGAAAACAACACACAAATCCATAAGATTTTCCCAATCTTGGCAAATCTTGTAAATCATGCAAGTAATTAAGAGTAGTATTTAGTGGTTTATCAAGAAACCATAGGAGATTAACTAGAAAACCTTTAAACCACCCTATATGGCTCGTTATTAGTTAGTTTAGGACCAAGGGGAGTTAACTAGCTCATTAGTCTATAAATACTCACTCAAGATCGCGTCTAAGGGACCTAAGAGGAAGCACAAGTTAGGAGTAGGTTACAAGCTTTGAAAGCTCGAGGTAACCGTTTTGGGTGTCTAGGTCACACCACACCGCAAGCCACAACCAAGGAAAACTTAGGACTCTTGTAAGTAATTGTCTAAGCCTCGTTATCTTTCGTTAAACGTTTAGGTAAGATTATATAATTCGCGACATTACTCACTTGTAACGCGTACGCGTGCATGAACGTGCATGGGTTGGTCCAGGCATGGTTCACGCACCTAAATTAATGAACAAGGTCTCGCATGGTCGGTACGTGATCTAAAACATGGTTAGTGCACGAAGCTAAGGCTTAACACACCATCTAGCTTGTTAGCACAAGTCCACTTTGGTCATTTGTTTCGTTGTGGAAGGGTACAAGACATGCTTGATTGACATGTACACCAACCCTTCTACGTGGAACTACGTACACGTATTATGCGTTGATACTATTATTGTAAACATGACGTGGGGGTGTGGGAACACATATTCGACCTTAATGAACGATTGCATGTCACGGGTCGCGAGTAGAAAATGTTAAACACGTTGTTTTGGTGCTAGACGATTTAATGAAACCATACGAGATACTAATAAACCTTTCGGACCCAAACAAACCCAACCAAAAAGGCTAAAGCCCCTAACGGGCCCCTATCGAGCCCAACAAGGCCCAACGAGAGCTTATTAATAAGCCGCGGCTTATTAATAAGCCACTCGGGCTTAATCATAATTTGAAGTGCTCATTTTGCTTCACATGGGGCTCCCGTCTTATCTAGAGACTCATTCGAACCTTTGATGGGCTTTCTAGCCCACTAACGGGCCCAGCGGAAAGGAATAAGCTCACAATAAGCTTGGATCGCTTATTGGTGACCTTATGAGTGCTCAATGGGCTTATTGAACCCTAATACACTTAAAGGACCCTAATGGACCCAACTAAACACTTTAAAACCCTTACCGGGCCTTAACGGGCCCAAGCCGGCCCAATAAGAAGCTTATCAGCTTATTTTGAATAAGCTGGAAAATGACACAGATTATTGGGGCTTAATTCAAGTTAAAAATGATCTAGTAAAAGCCTAAAAACCCTAAAAGGTATATCGGGCCAAGCTATTGGGCTTACGGGCCCAATAAGCTCGAAATAAGCCATAATAAGCTCCCCGAGCTTATTTTGAGCTTAACCGACCCACACGAGCTTATTAACGACTTTTGGACCTATTACAACTATAACGGATCATTAAAATGCTCAACGGACCTTAACGGGCCCAATAAGGCCCGTTAAGCCAAAAATAAGCTCGATAAGCTTATTTTAAGCCGAAACAACTCTTATGACCTACTTTAAGGATAAAAAGCAATTTAAAACTATTTTGAACCTTTTTCGTGGTCAAAATACGAAAACCGAAAGGGAAAGGACTAATTTTGCCATTTTCGAAACTTGAATAAAATGTTAAAGTCGTATATTGAAAACTCATAAACTATAAGGACGAAGTTCGTTAAGTATCTAAAAACGTAATAAGGACTCAAATCTGACTTTAAGTTAAATTCAGAAAACTAGAGGGAACTGTATTGTAATTAACGAAAGTATAAGGTTAGAACTCTTCACTTTTCGAAAACCATAAAACCATAAGGACATTTTGTCATATCACGAAACTAGGTAAAAAGGGCTAGAGTTGTGAACTATTGAAAATAAATGATAAGTTTTAATAATATTAAAACTTGGAGGTTCACTTGTAAATAAATAAAAACTATAAAACGAAGGAACTAAAACCGTAAATCTGAGAAACTTATGATTTACTTTGATAAAACAAAAGTCTTGGTTTATAAACTTAAGCAAGTACAAACGAAATATATATATTAACATATATACGTTTATGTTTCGAGTAATAATTAAATAGTATTATCGAAAAGTAATAAATATGATATATTTATTAAACGAAAACAATTTCACGTTTCTCGAAAACCATCGGAATTATAAATACAATAATCTTGTGCACCACCACACAAGTGATAACGGTATATATAAACTTAAAATGGAAATTTAGTTTATACAATGAGTCGTTAGCTTAAATGTGTAAACTAAGACTTGACCGTACTTACTTAGGTACTTAACGGTGTGATCCACTGCCTGCTGGGATATTTGTTATCATTCAGAGAACTACCGGCTAAGGTGAGTTCATAGCCCCATGTTTTACAATTATTTAAATGATTTACATCCTTGGGGTGAGAACATGCTTTGTTTTACAAACTGGACGCAAGTGTACATTTTATACTATAATTAGTGGTTTGTCTAAGTTAACCATAAACCATTATGTCCATGATCATGAACTGTTAAATTGCATAGATCGTGATTGGGAATTACAGTGTGTGGCGCAAATGTTTGGATCGATTTCTATTAGGGATTGACAAATCCCCGTTCGGGTGACTAGCTATTACTGGGAACGAACGCATACCATGTCGAATCTGGGATGTTGCGGGGTTAGCACATCATTCACGGACACCTGTTGGCAATTTATTTTTGCTTCAGATATGTCGATGCTTCGGTTGTCATGAGCTTAGGAAACGTCAGCTACTTTTTATGATGTTTGGCGATTTGTTGCTTAATCATACACTTCGGAAATCTTGCGGTGCCTACATCGAATTTTATATAAACCTATGATTCACCAACTTTTATGTTGAGGTTTTAAGCAGTTTTTTAGTTCAATAAGGCCGAGGGTGCAATGATACTATTGGGAGTCAATAAATGAAGGTCAACACTTAAGATTTGGGGGTCTTATTACACTTTGGGGACAATTGTATAAACGGATCTTATTATAATGTTAACAATTTGAAAGCCATGAGCTGTATGTAACAAACAAGTTATTTTGTTAATCCAATGTATACTTTTTCAATGACACGTTTAGTAGTCGTTCTCCGATCTTGTGCTTTTGACCCTGTATTGTAACGCTTCGGTATTTCAAAATTCCGCTGCTTTACTCAGATGTGAGGGTGTTACAAAAGTACTGTTCATCAGAGGATCAAATTAATTGAAATTAAAATTATGATCATCGTTCTAATATGAAAGCTGTGGGCATAAGACGTCAAACTCGGGCTTAAATAAAACGATGAAGGTTAGCCCGTTTTACTACAAACGGTAATTATAAACGTTTTAACTTATGAAACCATTTTACCAAAAACAATTAAATGGTGATTGGAACTATAATAGGAAATTTTACCAAAACCATTAGTTGGTGATTGAACTATATAGAATTATATGTGGTTATCAAAGTACTATATTACTAGGGAGTTTCATAATGAGGCCTCTTCGGGGTGGCGTATCGACGAGTTGCTGGATTTACGATTTAAAGTGTCCTAGCTCCTCATACGTTCACTACATGACCTCTTAATTATGATAGCCCGAACGATAGTATGATGTAACTAACATAGACCTGTATATGATGTTAGTTAATCGAAGTACATGGTACTTATACGACCTTAAATTAAATAGGTTGCATCTGACGATTTGCGTGACGCGTTATCTGTGATATTTGGATTATCAGAACTCAAGGTGAGTTCATAGCCCCACATTTTTACGATTTCAATGATTTATAACTATGGGGTGGAAACATGCTTTGTTTTATAAATTGGACGCAAGTGGATATTTTATATTGATTACATGTTTGCCTAAGTAGCGATAACCCAAGTTGAGCCCATTATCATGAACTGTCAATTGCATAGATGTAGTTGTTAATTACATTATGTGAGCGCGAATGTTATGAATAGATCTATTTGGGGAAACGACCTCCCCGTTCGGGTGACTAGCTATCACCGGGAACGAACGTATAGCATGTCGGATTTGGGGATGTTTCGGGTTAAACATCTAATCGGGCAGAAATTGCAATATATATTATTATTGCAAGAAAGATCGTCGAGCTTCAGTGTCATGAGCTTAGGAAAATGTAATCTGGTTTTGTGATGTCTGCATGTGTTGCATTATCACGGGGAAAGTCTTGCGGTCCTGCATATTATGATTTATCAAACCTATGAATTCACCAACATTATTGTTGACGTTTTAAAGCAATGTTTTTCAGGAGATCAATAAGCATAAGGTGCCAAGGATACATTGGTGATTTTGTTTTGGGAAGTCATGCTAAAGATATGGTTGTATTATGTTTTGGGAAACTCATGTGTTGTGAACCAGTATCTTTGTAATAATAATAAGGAACAAGTTAAAGCTTCGGGCTATTTGTATCAAATATTTGATAACTCCAATGTATCAGTTTTAAAACGACTTTTTGGTCGTTCTATATATATCTTCTGTTATTGATCTATGAAGTAACACGCCCCGGAGATCATTATTCCGCTACGACCCAATTTGGGGGTGTTACAGATTGGTATCAGAGCCAAGGTTATAGAGAACCAGGTCAAATGTTTTTGCTGGACTATAACCGTTTTCAAACATTGCATTCATAAAAAGGGGTTTTTACGGGACACACACTAGTTGTTGCATTAGTTAGTTATACTAGATGCATTCATAATTGATATACGTGCTCATATTATAGTATGTACGTTACTATGAGGGTATATTGTATATATACAAAGAAGAGTTTGCATTCTTTCGCGCAACTCTACAATTATTTATATAAGGGTTATTTATATAAATAGAGGAATATTTCTTTAGGCAAGGTAGTACGATAAGCTCGTAGGTCCTAAGCGCTGCCTAAACATTAAGATATTGAATATGATACCTTACCATCATTCATTTATGCCATGAGCGCATATTCATATTTACCATACCAGCCTTATATAATATGTTTATATAAGTTAAGCAGTTATGTTTTCATCATCGACGGTTACCTACACGTCTGTTTATATTAATTCCAAGCCATGAAGATTCCAGTGAGCTTCTTATGAGGAGCTAGAGGGACCAATAAAGGATTAGCCCCTATCTGCTGATGCCTCGCCTACGGCCCTATCACCAGACTACATTGTTGACTCCAATCCGGAGAAGGATGAGGAGGACCCTGAGGAGGATCCTACTGACTATCCTGCCGATGGAGGAGACAATGATGATAATGAGTCCTCTGATGATGACGACGAGGATGATGATGTTTAGAAGGATGAGGAGGATGAAGAGAAGGAGGAGCACCTAGCTCCGACCGACCCTTCTACTGTACGTACAGATGATCCTGTCCCCTAAAGTTGTGGATGCAGAGACAGTTAAGACTGGTGAGTCTGCTCCTACACCACCCACACCATATCATCTTGTTTTTTGAGACCAAATCTCGTGCAGTACGGATGTCTATTTAACATATACTCTACAATCACCATCTGCTGAGGCATGCATTACCGAGTTTGCTGCTGCACTATCTTCATCATCGCCACCACCAGAGAATGTTAAGTCACTTAAAGATAACATAAGAATCTAGCATCTAGAATCTTGAGAGGCACCCTGGCACATAGACAAATAGATTTGTTAGTGTAGCTTGTTTTGTATTGTATCCCACTAAACTTGAGTAATACTCGGTTGGTAGTGTTAATGAAAAGCTTGTACTCTTTTACTCATGTAAAATGATGTATTAAGTATTAACCTACGCTGTTGGTTATGATCATGCTACTGTATGATGGGGATCTATTTATGCCATGGTTGTTGTTATCTTATATCTCTACATAACGTGGTCTCACTTTACATATATGTTGGGATCACGATGTGTCATGATTTTCCCTTGGATGAAACTCCATATACATTTTGTTCCATGTGAGTTTCAAGAAACAATGACAAATGTTAATCAAGGGATGAGTGTTGAGGAAATTGAGCGGGTTGTAGCCCAGTGAGGGGCAAATGCTATCGAGGCGATTGCTAATTATGAGACGAAAACCAACATGGCCTGCAAGTCAATGAGCCAGACCGAACAACAAGAATACAAGGTAGCATAGAATGCTAGAAATAAGAGGAAGTGGGAGGCGACTAAAATGGAAGCCCTAATCAACAAACTCCCACCTACTATGAGTGTGGAGGTTTGGGACACTACAAGAGTAAGTGTCCACTAGTGAAGTTTCAGAACCGTGTCGACAAGTATTGGAAAGGAAAAGCTCGTAGAGACTCTAACGCCACGACGTCTAAATCTAATGGGAGACCTATTACCTAGTAAAACCTAAGTGGAATTATCGTAGACTCTATGTCCTTAAGAATTCCCGTGGTATTTTCTCTAAAAAAATTCAATTCAACTGTACGAATGATTTCAAATTTTCTATCAAAATAATCGTATTATGAAAATTTTGTCAATATTAACTTAGGTTCTTTAGTTACTCTTACAAACTACTCTCACGAATATCATGAATTTATAACGCTATTTTGACGAAAATGAGCAATGCATCGTTAGTCCTCAATTATACATGGCCTGATCAACTATGTATAATTCAGGAAAGTACCATGCCATGCTGAGAGTAGTCACTCTAAAAAAACTTCTTATCAAGAAAACAATTTCCTACTTATATCATGTTCTGTGTGCGTATTCATAAAACGCGTTTACTTCTGGAAATCGAATTAGTAACCATAGCAACTAAGCAGACCATCACTCCATCTTACTAGAAAGTTGGCATCATTTTATACCAAATTCTAAGCCGAGAAGCTGAGACACATCACTAGTCGCCCTAGGATAATTCTGTCACACCCCGCCAAGGCGGAAACGCAAGGCATAAACAAGAATGGATATCATCACAACACATGGTGTCTATATAGAG
>BQNB010038069.1:6404-49007 GCA_026074375.1 Tanacetum coccineum | reverse complement strand
ATACGATTAACTATTACACTACGAACTATTATAAACAATAAATATACGGGGTGACCGAGTCTTTTACTCATATCTAACAAAAAATATCTACTATCTCTAATACCCTTCGCACATGTTCATGGGCATCTTCACTATCAGTACTTTTGAAAAGTTTGCGTCTTAATTCCCTCATAAAGTTGCCATTGATCTCGAATTTGACGTCACCATCAATCTCGGGTTTTACTATGCCTGGTCTAATGTTATCTTGAATCAAGGCCATGTATTGCTTAATAGTAAGCGTGTTGATATCAACATCATCTTCTATATCTGAAAATTACCAAGAAAACCGGTAGAATATACTCACAATGGAAAACTAAATTAACAAGAAAATAAAATGTTAAAATAAAAACAAAATATATACAAAATTTTCAAATTACAACTAATGTTAGCTCAATCTTGTATGCATGATGTGTATTTTCTTATAAAGAAATTATTTAACAAGTTTTAAATTTATAAAAACTCGTTCACCGATGACTACACGCACTAACGGGCAAAGAACCCGGTCATATGTAATGTAGGATTGGTAAATTCAAGGTCGTCCCAAGATTTAAGTTTAGATTAGTTATAATTTGAAATGTCACAGGTTTAAAAATGGTTTGAATAGTTTTGAGAATTAAGACAGGAAATTAAATGCGTAAAATTAAATTAAGAAGAAGACTATAAGGAGAAAAGCATGCTAACCTAGTTATTTCATTACTAATGTTTATGACATGTTTCCTAGTGCAAAGTCTAAGTATCGTTTCATTAGTGTTATAATATCACCAGATCCGAATTGACGTTCGCGGTATGTCCTATACTTCCAAGGATCCTAATTTCTCGAAAGCCTCGATGTTAAGGTATCCTGGTCGTAGCTATTAAGTACCAACCATCCAAAAGACTTTTCTATAACCAAAATAGATTATTAACCCTCTCTGAAAGAGTTCCTGCGCTTTTTAAAGTATTTAGAGTAATTAAGGCGGTAATCGAATCAATTCCTACACTAGGGATAGATGCCAACTTATCTTAGTACATTGGTAATCCTAAGTTCAACGGTTTGCCTAATAAAAGGACTAACATGATCAAATCTACCTTTCAGTATTGCCAAAATGCAGGGATCTATGACAAGCTATAAGGATATCTAAAAAATGATAATCAAACAAGAAACATAAATCATAACAATAGCAATTACATAAATAGTCCAGCACTAGAAGTGCTTAGCCACTCATGGTGACAAAAACAGTAAGAGATAATAGAGGAATTCATTTATCGAAAGCTCATAATTCTTACAGTAGTCGTTTATGAATGGTTAAATACAAAAGTCGTTTATGAATGGATTTCTTTGACCTATGGAAGCTTGGTTCGCCCATTGATGCTGTGGTAGAAGGGTTGATGTCGAATAAGCAGAATGAGGGCTTTATTTATAATATTCGAACTTGTTACGGCATAAACCTTGTGTATGGTTATGCCGTAATCATGCTGATGTGGGCTTCCTTTTCGTAGGCTTAAAATTGATATGGCGTAACTCTAACGTATATGTTACGCCATAATGCTGACTAAGATACGTCATCAATCTTCAAACGTGGCAGGTTACGGTGTAAAGGTTAATAAGTAATTACGCCGTAATCATTGTGATGACCATTGTTGCCTTAATTGGGTTACGGCGTAACTCATGCGGGGAGGTTACGTCGTAACAAGTCTTGAAAATCCAACTTTTGCTCGTTTTTGTGTCCAAATCTTGTGTTTCTTGCTCAAATGCTCGATTTCTTCCTAAAAACAATAAATGGGTGATTAAGTATCATTTTTAGGTATTATGAGATATTTACAAGCATTTTGATAGGGGATTTGATACCAAAAAGTATTAAATATTTGATGTTATCAATGCATTATAATTAATCTTCTTTTGAACTCGAAAGGGACCATCAACTCGTGGCTTAAGCTTCCTAAATCGCCCGGTTAGAAACCTCTTCTTACGTAAATGGATCCAAACCAAATCACCTTCTTAAAACACAACCCGCTTGCGATGCTTATTTGTTTGAGCACTATAATGAGTATTAGACCGAACAATCTTATCACACACCTCTTGATGCAAACCCTTAATCTTTTTAGATTATTCATCAGCGTCCATATTCAAAGGCTCTTTTACTTGAATTAGATCTAAATCAAGAGGAGTAATGGGATTAAAACCATACACGATTTTAAACGGAGTCTTACCTGTAGTATGGTTAGGCGACCGGTTATATACAAATGCAGCTTGTGGGAGTGTAAGATCCCATTGTTTAGGATGTTCTCCAATCAAACTCCTTAGTTAATTCCCCAAACTTCGGTTAGTAACCTCAGTTTGCTCATTAGTTTGCGGGTGATGTGAGCTACTAAACTGCAATTTAGACCCCATGCGCGTCCATAAAGTTCGCCAAAAATAGCTAACAAACTTCACATCTTGATCTGAGGTAAGAGTCTTTGGAATACCATGCAACTTCACAATCTCAGCAAAGTATAAACGAGCCACTTGACTAGCGTCAAAAGTTTTGGAACAAGGAACAAAGTGAGCTATCTTGGAGAATCGATCAACCACCATCATCACAAAATCTTTATTGCGTTGAGTACGAGGCAATCCCAACACAAAATCAAGACTAACCTCTTCCTATGGAGCTGTATACACCTCGCATTGGTCCCATGAGTCTTTGCAATGTGACAAATCTTGCACCGCTCAATAACCCGATGAACATCCCTCACCATCTTGGCCAATAAAACTGCTCTTTAAGAATAGCCAATGTCTTATCTCGCCAAAAATGACCAGCAAGACCCCAGCATGACTTTCTACTATAACAGACTCACATAACAAACTTAATGGAATAAACAACCACGCACCCTTAAACAAAAACCCATCATGCTTAGAAAAATGTTAGAATGTGCCCACGTCACACCTGCTCCACGCTTCTTTAAAATCTGGGTCATCTTGATAAAGATCTCGAAAAGTTTCAAAACCCTTCACATTTACCTTCATAGTTGCAACCAGTGAGTGTCTTCTACTAAGTGCATCTGCCACTTAATTTTGTGATCCGGCTTTATGTACAATGGAAAAGGAAAAAGCTTGAAGAAATTCGACCCAATTTGACCATTCATATACTTCAAAGCCTCATGATCCAAAAATAACACGAACTCATTAGCTAACAAATAATGCCTCCAAGTATCAAGACTACGAATGATAGCATAAAACTATTTATCATAATTAGAATACTTGCGACATGCTTTATTTAACTTCTTACTAAAGAATGTAATGGGGCGTTTGTTTTGACTCAAAACTCCACCAATGCCAACACCAGATGCATCGCATTCGACCTGAAAAACATCATTAAAGTTTGGTAAACATAAAATAAGAGCCTCAGTTACCTTAACCTTAAGTGGCTTAAACGCCTTCGTAGCTTCATCAGTCCATGAAAAATGTCCCCCTTTCATACATTCGGTAACGGGAGCAATGATAGAGCTGAAATTTTAGATAAAACATCGGTAGAAGGAAGCTAACCCGTAAAAACTACGAATATCATGTATAGTGGTGGGTAATGGCCAATTCAAAATTGCTTCATTTGTCCATCCATATACCTTGACCCGTAATAACATACCCTAAAACGGTCACCTCGTCAACAAGGAAGTGACACTTGTTCCTGTTAGCATACAGTTTTTGCTCCCTCAAAACCAAAAACACCTCACGAAGATGAGATAAATGCTCATCGACGGTCTTACTAAACACAATAATATCATCAAAGTAAACAACAACAAATTTACCTATGAAAGGCTTAAAAACCTAGTTCATAAGTCGCATAAAGGTGCTCGGCGCATTGGATAGTCCAAAAGGCATGACCATCCACTCATACATCCCATCACGAGTCTTAAGCATGGTCTTTCGCTCATCCCCAAGACTTATGAATTTGATGATATCTACTTCGTAAGTCGATTTTGGAAAACATCAAAGAACCATGGAGTTGATCAAGCAATTCATCAAAACGAGGAATAGGGAAATGATACTTGATCGTGATCTTATTAACAGATCTACTATCGATACACATCTAAAAGGCCCCTCCATGTTTAGGAACCAACAAAGCAGGCACTGCACATGGACTCATGCTCTCCCTTATCAAACCCTTTTTCCAACAATTCTGTCACCTGTCGTTGTAACTCCTCATACTCTTTAGGATTCATATGATAGGCTGGTTTATTAGGAATAGACGAACCTGGAAAAAATCAATGCAATGTTGAATATCCCGCATCATAGGTAACCCGGACGGTATTTCCTCAAGCACCACATCGATAAATTCCATTAATAAAGGTTGCACTAGACTCGGGATTGCACTTGCCACTTTATTCGCCTCTTCCACAACCAACACAAACACTAGCGGGTTGATTTTGGCCACATTCTCGAAATTAAATCGGTTAAGAACAAGAGTAGAGTCTACTTCCAGAGACTGCCTTGAATCCAACGATGCTAAAGTAATGCTCATCCTACCTTTTCAAAAACTATACGTGTTAAGAAAACTATCGTTCTTGGTCTTCCTATCAAATTGCCATGACCTACCTAGTAAAATGTGATACGCATCCATAGGAACGACCTCACACCATACTTCATCATTGTATTTCTTTCCAATAGAGAAATGTACTAAACACCTCTTAGTAACCTTACAATATTCCCTTTTTTAAGCCAAGTTAACTGGTATGGCTTGGGGTGATCCATAGTTTTCAATGCTAATTTCTCAACCATGTATACCACATTCTCACAACTACCCCATCAATAATCATGTTACATACCTTACCCTTGGAAGTACACTTGGTACGAAAATGTTATTCTGATGCCACGAATCATCATCAATAGATTTGGAAGTCGCTACACTCAAAACCCGCTGAATAACCAACGACTTACCTTGATCAGGATATAGTAGTTCAAATTCTGGAGATTCATCTACATCATTCCCATCAGTATTGTAAATAACCTCACTTTCTTCTTGATGTGTCGTTGTGTGTAGGTATTATTTATAATCAAGTTTTACATTTATATTTTGCCAACATTACCTAAAAACAACACTAACGGGCAGTGTACCCTATCAGTTGTAGCTTCGTTGGTAAGTATGGTGTCGATCACTAAGAGCGATAACGTAATTCCTAAGTCTATCAGTATTTTAGTTATTTATGTTAGATTTAATCTATCTAATCTATGTTAAACCTATGTTAAACCTAATTCTAACAGATAAGGGGGTTTTTAATTTGAGATACTGGCACGAGTTTTGTGGTGACTTAAACCTATTTAACACATGATAACACACATAGGCAGAAAATCAGAATATAGAAGAGCGGTCAAGCTAATTATAAGAAAACCGTATTAACCATGTTTAATTGAATTAAAATGCAGGTTTGTTTATTAGTGCAATGATTAACTTATCTCGAGGGGCATATCATTCCAAGATTCAGGCGGTACTTCTTCCTAAAACCCTTGACACGCTAATTCTGTCACAATTAGACGCATCCGCATAAAGCAAGCATTTGTTGATTATAATCTATCTTAGGAGATTAGTAATGGTGCTCTTACTAAACCCTAGCTCAACGTGACTTTACTAACTTACTGCTTAATGGCTCTTTATATACTAGTAGTCCACTATCCAAGTCCTAACCAATGGAATCAGAACGTTCTTTGTTGATCCTAGGGTCACCTGTTACTTATTTATAGTAATAGTAATACTATACTACTAATAGAAGAATAATGTTGACATGTAACTTCCTTCCATTTTAGTTGAATATAGAAGAATACTATATGACAGCCTCTTTCATTTCTAGCTCTGTTGTTATCATATTCTCTTCGCCGGCCATCTCTAGTACTTTTTCTAATCATTTCCGACCAATGTCGTCCACCACCACCACTGCCAGGGGAAGGCCTACTCGCATCCCTATATATCCTAGCAACAGCATTATGCGTGATATGATTCATTGCACTCGTTTATCTTTATTTCACTCGTTGGTTCGCCCATGCACCACCAATGCAGCAGCATTAGCATGGATTAGCAGCAACCCTCAACAACAGATCCTTGATACCCTACCAAAGGTCACTTGGTCAACTAGTGAGTCGGAGGCAGCAACTTAGTGTGTAATTTGCTTGACGGGCTATGAACAGGGTGACAAGGTTAGGGTGTTGCCCACGTGTCAACATGTGTATCATGTCACATGTATTGACACATGGTTTTCCTCCCACTCATCCTGTCCTACGTGCCGCCGGGTTTTGACGGCAGAGGACGTGGCTAGCTGAAGAAGATACATTGTCGATCGTCCTTTAATTAATTACTATTAGTGAAATAATTAGAATTTGTGTAATTAACTTTAGTATTGATGTATTTATAAGACCCGTGCACGGGATTTGAACACACTAAAATTTAATTTAGTTATTGTTATTTCACTTATTTGTATTATTTACTAAATGTGTTATCAACAAGGTTTTAAAACACGCGCTCCGCAGCGGGGTGTTGGCATACGCGACTTGAGCAGACCGTTTGCATGTCCAGCCTGGGGCGGACATATGTTGGAAGAAGGGTATGTACTTGCATACCCTATAAAAAAATTTCTAATGTTAAATATTGCAAAAATATTTTTATAGCAACAAATATAAGAGGTGCACACCCTTTGAATATTGACTGCACACCCTCCAAGAAAAAAGTCGACTAAAATGTATAAAAGTCAAAAGATCGATGAGCCCATTTCTAAAAGTACCAGTAATTAAATAAAGCCCATTTTTTAAGTCTTATCTAAATAACTAATTAAAATACATACAAAAAAGAAATAGATAAGCCCATCTCATTTTCCCTAAATTTCAAGTTACGAAATAGTATAGGTAATCAAATGTTGAAAGGATTTGTCAATAATTAGTTATATCACAAATTTAGATATCCAAAATTTATGTTAACGATTTTATGTTAGACCCATTATTTTACCAAAGGTTTTCCAATTCAGATATCCGAAATTTCGAATAAAAGTTTTCAATTCAGATATCCGAAATGGCATCATCGTTTCTTCCCATAGTCAAAACGACTACGTTTTTTACCACTACTAATAAGTATATTTATATTTATAGTAATACTATACTACTAATAGAAGAAGAATGTTGACATATAACTTCCTTCCATTTTGGTTGAATATAGAAGAATACTATAGGACTGCCTCTTTCATTTCTAGCTCTGTTGTTATCATATTCTCATTGTCGGCCATCTCTAGTACTTTTTCTGATCATTTCCTACCAATGTCGTCCACCACCACTCAACCACCACCACTGCCAAGGGAAGGCCTACCCGCATCCCTATATATCCTAGCAGCAACAATATGCGTGCTAGGATTCATTGCACTCGTTTATCTTTATTTCACTCGTTGGTTCGCCTATGCACCAACAATGCAGCAACAGCAACATAGATCAGCAACAGACCTCAACAAACGGATCCTTGATACCCTACCAAAGGTCACTTGGTCGGCTAGTGAGTCTGAGGCAGCAACTAAGTGTGCAATTTGCTTGACGGACTATGAATATGCTGACGAGTTTAAGGTGTTGCTCACGTGTCAACATGTGTATCATGTCACATGTATTAACACATGGTTTGCCTCCCACTCATCCTGTCCTACGTGCCTTCGGGTTTTGATGGCAGAGGACGTGGCTAGCTGAAGAAGATACATTGTTGATCGTCCTTTAATTAATTACTAATAGCGAAATAATTATAATTTGTGTAATTAACTTTAGTATTGATGTATTTATAAGACCCGTGCACGGGGATTTGAACATAATGAAATTTAATTTAGTTATTGTTATTTGTATTATTTATTAAATGTGTTATCAACGAGGTTTTAAAACCCGCACTTCGCGGCGGGGTGTTGGCATACGCGACTTGAGCAAACAATTTGCATGTCCAGCCTAGGGCGGACATATGTTGGAAGAAGGGTATGCACTTGCATACCCTATAAAAAAAATTATAATGTTAAGTATTGCGAAAAATATTTTTTTATAGCAACAAATATAAAAGGTGCACACCCTTTGAATATTGACTGCATACCCTCCAAGAAAAAAGTCCACTAAAATGTATAGAAGTCAAAAGGTCGGTGAGCCCATGTCTAAAAGTACCAGTAATTAAATAAAGCCCATTTTTAAAGTCTTATCTAAATAACTAATTAAAATACATACAAAAAAGAAATAGATGAGCACATCTCATTTTCCCTAAATTTCAAGTTACAAAATAGTATAGGTAATCAAATGTTGAAAGGATTTGTCAATAATTAGTTATATCACAAATTTAGATATCCAAAGTTTGTGTTAACGGTTTTATGCAAGGTTGCAAAAATCGTGAATCGTTAGCCGGGCGGTCGACCACCTTGTAGCTTGTAATCGGTCGAGGCGGGATTAATCGGCGATTAATCAGATTGGCAATTCTGACAAAATTTGGGTATTTTCGGCAAGTTTTGTGTATTTTCGGCGAGTTTTTGATATTATTAGCAAGAATTTTTTTCTAAAAAACTTGTAATAGATTTAAACAGTTACTATAAGTGATCAAAACAAGTTTACGGTGAGTTTTAGGTACTTCCGGCAAGATTAGAAGATTTTTGGAAAGTTTGACCATCGTTGATCGCCGTTGACTACGGTTGACCAATTTATTCGACCCAGTTACATTAATCGGCAAGGTTGGTGGCCTTGTAGCGCGTAATCAGCGATTAATCAACCTTGTAGACCCTGTTTTGCAGCACTGGTTTTATGTTAGACCCATTATTTTACTGAAGGTTTTCCAATTCAGATATCTAAAATTTCGGATAAAAGTTTTCAATTCAGATATGACATCATCGTTTCTTCCCATAGTCAAAACGACTACGCTTTTTACCACTACAAATAAGTAAATTTATATTTATAGTAATATTAATACTATACTACTAATAGAAAACGAATGTTGACATATAACTTCCTTTCATTTTGGTAGAATATAGAAGAGCCAAAAGTTCAATATAGACTCAATATTTGTCATAGACCCAATGAACCAATCCTAGCCACTCATTTTTTCATCAAAAATAAAAAAACTCACTTTCCATCTTTTTTTTTAAATTAAATATCTCACACACTGTTAATCGTTACGCAAAACAAAACATACCATCGCGACGAGAATTAAATTATCTTTCTATAGAGGGGCGACACTATGTACTTTCGACGAACTTTTTTTTATGATTTTATGAAGTCATATACGATTTTATGAAATCATATATGATTTATGAAATCATATATGATTTTATGAAATCATATATGATTCGTTATACGAATCATATATGATTTTCGCAATTCGTGACTGAAACAAAATTGAAAAAAAGTTCGTCGGAATCACAAATCATATATGATTTTATGAAATCATATATGATTCGTTATACGAATCATATATGATTTTCGCAATTCGTGACTGAAAAAAAAATCAAAAAAAAGTTCCTCGAAAGTATATCGTGTCACCCGTCTACTGAAAGATAAAAAAATACTCGTCGCGATGGTGTATTTTTTGTCGTGTGACGATTTACCGTTTGTAAGATATTTTATTTTTAAAAAAGAGGTGGAAAGTGAGCTTTTATTTCTAGCTCTGTTGTTATCGTATTCTCATCGCTGGCCATCTCTAGTACTTTTTCTGATCATTTCTGACCAATGTCGTCCACCACCACTCAACCACCATCATCGCTAGGGGAAGGCCTACCCGCATCCCTAAATATCCTAGCAGCAACATTATGCGTGCTAGGATTCATTGCACTCGTTTATCTTTATTTCACTCGTTGGTTCGCCCATGCACCATAAATGCAGCAGAAGCAGCATGGATAAGCAACAACCATAAATAAACGGATCCTTGATACCCTACCAATTGTCACTAGGTCAGCTAGTGAGTCTGAGGCAGTAACTAAGTGTGCAATTTGCTTGACGGATTATGAAGAGGCTGGCGAGGTTAGGGTGTTGCCCACGTGTCAACATGTGTATCATGTCACATGTATTGACACGTGGTTTGCCTCCCACTCATCCTATCCTACGTGCCGCCGGGTTTTAACGGCAGAGGACGTGGCTAGCTAAAGAATATACATTGTCGATCGTCCTTTAATTAATTACTAATAGCAAAATAATTAAAATTTGTGTAATTAACTGTAGTATTGATGTATTTATAAGACCCGTGCACGGGATTTGAACATAATGAAATTTAATTTAGTTATTGTTATTTGTATTATTTACTAAATGTGTTATCAACGAGGTTTTAAAACATGCGCTTTACGACGGGATGTTGGCATACGCGACTTGAGCAGACCGTTTGCATGTCCAGCCTGGGGCGGACATATGTTGGAAGAAGAGTATGCACTTGCATACCCTATAAAAAAATTCTAATGTTAAATATTGCAAAAATATTTTTTTATTGCAACAAATATAAGAGGTGCACACCCTTTGAATAATGACTGCATACCCTCCAAGAAAAAAGTCCACTAAAATGTATAGAAGTCAAAAGGTCGGTGAGCCCATGTCTAAAAGTACAAGTAATTAAATAAAGCCTATTTTTAAAGTTTTATCTAAATAACTAATTAAAATACATACAAAAAAGAAATAGATGAGCCCATCTCATTTTCCCTAAATTTCAAGTTATGAAATAGTATAGGTAATCAAATGTTGAAAGGATTTGTCAATAATTAGTTATATCACAAATTTGGATATCCGAAATTTGTGTTAACAGTTTTATGTTAGACCCATTATTTTACCGAATGTTTTCCAATTCAAATATCTAAAACTTCGGATAAAAGTTTTCTATTCAGATGTTCGAAACGGCATCGTCGTTTCTTCCCATAGTCAAAACGACTACGTTTTTTACCACTACTAATAAGTATATTTATATTTATAGTAATAGTAATACTATACTACTAATATAAGAAGAATGTTGACATATAACTTCCTTCTATTTTGGTTGTATATAAAAGAATACTATAGTACTACCTCTTTCATTTCTAGCTCTGTTGTTATCATATTCTCATCGCCGACCATCTCTAGTACTTTTTCTGATCATTTCCGTCCAATGTCGTCCACCACTACTCAACCACCACCACTTCCAGGGGAAGGCCTACCCGTATCCCTATTTATCCTAGCAGCAGCATTATGCGTGCTAGGATTCATTGCACTCTTTTATCTTTTTTCACTCGTTGGTTCGCCCATGCATCACCAATGCAGCAGCATCAGCATGGATCAGCAGCAGCCCTTAACGAACGGATCCTTGATACCCTACCAAAGGTCACTTGGTCAGCTAGTGAGTCTGAGGCAACAACTGAGTGTGCAATTTGCTTGACGGACTAAGTGTGCAATTTGCTTAACGGACTATGAAGATGCTGACGAGGTTAGGGTGTTGCCCACGTGTCAACATGTGTATCATGTCACATGTATTGACACGTGGTTTGCCTCCCACTCATCCTGTCCTACGTGCCGCCGGGTTTTAACTGCAGAGGACGTGGCTAGCTAAAGAAGATACATTGTCGATCGACCTTTAAATAATTACTAATAGCAAAATAATTAGAATTTGTGTAATTAACTTTAGTACTGATGTATTTATAAGACCCGTGCACGGGATTTGAATATAATGAAATTTAATTTAGTTATTGTTATTTGTATTATTTACTAAATGTGTTATCAACGAGGTTTTAAAACCCGCGCTTCGATGCGAGGTGTTGGCATACGCGACTTGAGCAGACCGTTTGCATGTCCAGCTTGGGACGGACATATGTTGGAAGAAGGGTATGCACTTGCATACCTTATAAAAAAATTTCTAATGTTAAATATTGCATAAATATTTTTTTATAGCAACAAATGTAAGAGGTGCACACCCTTTGAATATTGACTGCATACCCTCCAAGAAAAAAGTCCACTAGAATGTATAAAAGTCAAAAGGTCGGTGAGCCCATGTCTAAAAGTACCAGTAATTAAATAAAGCCCATTTTTAAAATCTTATCTAAATAACTAATTAAAATTCATACAAAAAAGAAATAGATGAGTTCATCTCATTTTCCCTAAATTTCAAGTTACGAAATAGTATAGGTAATCAAATGTTGAAAGGATTTGTCAATAATTAGTTATATCGAGAATTTGGATATCTGAAATTTGTGTTACCGATTTTATGTTAGACCCATTATTTTACCGAAGGTTTTCCAATTCAGATATCTGAAATTTCGGATAAAAGTTTTCAATTCAGATATCCGAAACGGCATCATCATTTCTTCCCATAGTCAAAACCACTACTCTTTTTACAACTACAAATAAGTAAATTTATATTGATAGTAATATTAATACTATACTACTAATAGAAGAAGAATGTTGACATATAACTTCCTTTCAATTAGGTTGAATATAAAAGAATACTATAGGACCGACTCTTTTATTTATAGCTCTGTTGTTATCGTATTCTCATCGCCGGCCATTTCTAGTACTTTTTCTCATCATTTCCGACCAATGTCGTCCACCACCACTCAACCACCATCACCGCTAGGGGAAGGCCTACCCGCATCCCTATATATCCTAGCAGCAGCATTATGCGTACTAGGATTCATTGCACTCGTTTATCTTTATTTCACTCGGTTCGCCCATGTACCACCAATGCAACAGCATCAGCATGGATCAACAGTAGCCCTCAACAAACGGATCCTTGATACAACTAGTGAGTCTGAGGCCACTTGGTTCGCCCAAAGGTCACTTGGTAAGCTAGTGAGTCTGAGGCAGCAACTGAGTCTGCAATTTGCTTAATGGACTATGAAGAGGCTGACTAGGTTAGGGTGTTGCCCACGTGTCAACATGTGTATCATGTCACGTGTATTGACACGTGGTTTGCCTCCCACTCATCCTGTCCTACGTGCCGCCAGGTTTTGACGGCAGAGGACGTGGCTAGCTGAAGAAGATACATTGTCGATCGTCCTTTAATTAATTACTAATAGCGAAATAATTAGAATTTGTGTAATTAACTTTAGTACTGATGTAATTATAAGTCCCTTGCATGGGATTTGAACATCATAAAATTTAATTTAGTTATTGTTATTTGTATTATTTACTAAATGTGTTATCAACGAGGTTTTAAAACTCGCACTTCGCGACGGGGTGTTGACATACGCGACATGAGCATACCGTTTGCATGTCCAGCCTGGGGCAGACATATGTTGGAAGAAGGGTATGCACTTGCATACCTTATAAAAAAATTCTAATGTTAAATATTGCAAAAATATTTTTTTATAGCAACAAATATAAGAGGTGCACACCCTTTGAATATTGACTGCATACCCTCCAAGAAAAAGTCCACTAAAATGCATAGAAGTCAAAAGGTCGGCGAGCCCATGTCTAAAAGTACGAGTAATTAAATAAAGCCTATTTTTAAAGTCTAATCTAAATAACTAATTAAAATACATACAAAAAAGAAATAGATGAGCCCACCTCATTTTCCCTAAATTTCAAGTTACGAAATTGTATAGGTAATCAAATGTTGAAAGGATTTGTCAATGATTAGTTATATTACAAATTTGGATATCTGAAATTTATGTTAACGGTTTTATGTTAGACCCATTATTTTATCGAAGGTTTTCAAATTCAGATATCCAAAATTTCAAATAAAAGTTTTCAATTCAGATATCCGAAACGACATCATCGTTTCTTCCCATAGTCAAAACGACTATGTTTTTTACCACTACTAATAAGTATATTTATATTTATAGTAATAGTAATACTATACTACTAATAGAAGAAGAATGTTGACATATAACTTCCTTCCATTTTGGTTGAATATAGAAGAATGCTATAGGACTGCCTCTTTCATTTCTAGCTCTGTTGTTATCATATTCTTATCGCCGGCCATCTCTAGTACTTTTTCTGATCATTTTCGACCAATGTCGCCCACCACCACTCAACCATCACCACCGCCAGGGGAAGGCCTACCCGCATCCCTATATATCCTAGCAGCAGCATTATGCGTGCTAGGATTCATTGCACTCGTTTATCTTTATTTCACTCGTTGGTTCGCCTATGCACCACCAATGCAACAGCAGCAACATGGATCAACGGCAACCCTCAACAAACGGATTCTTGATACCCTTCCAAAGGTCACTTAGTCAGCTAGTGAGTCTGAGGTAGCAACTGAGTGTGCAATTTTCTTGACAGACTATGAAGAGGCTGACGTGTTTAGGGTGTTACCCACGTGTCAACATGTATATCATGTCACATGTATTGACACGTGGTTTGCCTCCCATTCATCATGTCCTACGTGCCGCCGGGTTTTGACGCCACAGGACGTGGCTAGCTGAATAGCTAATTAAAATACATACAAAAAAGAAATAGATGAGACCATCTTATTTTCCCTGAATTTCAAGTTACGAAATAGTATAGGTAATCAAATGTTTAAAGGATTTGTCAATAATTAGTTATATCACAAATTTGGATATCCGAAATTTGTGTTAACAGTTTTATGTTAGACCCGTTATTTTACCGAAGGTTTTCCAATTCAGATATCCTAAATTTCAGATAAAAGTTTTCAATTCCGATATCCGAAACGACATCATCGTTACGAAATAGTATAACTAATTGTAAAACCAAAACGAAGCCAATTAACAAATACACCAATTTCATGTATGAAAAGAAGTAACAAAAACTGAAGACAATAACATCTTTGTTGAAAGCTACTTATATACGTTTTTTAACATATTAAAATTTAATAATCTATGCGCGCACAAGTTCAACAACAATTTATACATCAACAAATAAAATATAAAAACAAGCATAATCGTCACATGAATATCATTTTAATTTTTAATACAACAAGTAGAACCATTTAGGAAATGTTATTTTGTTTGTTTTTTAATCAATAATATTACATAATAAAAAATTTAAGAAAAAACCCCTTGCGTGCACGAGTATTATAACTAGTTGATTAATAAAACAAATTTTTTTTGGGGCTGGACTGACGGACTCGTATGGGAACAGGCTTAAAAGAGCCCATCATCAAAACGACAGCAAATTGTCGTATTTGTAACAATTATGTATATTTAGTATATATGTTAATGTTAATAGTAATACTACTGGTAATAGAAAGACACGCTTACTGTCATCACCTCTTCTTCATACATACTCAGAAGTAGAATGAATGTATTATCAGAATTAATCTCCTCTTGCATTCCCTCAACTCTCTTCTTCCTCATCTCCTCGATCTTTATACATACTCAGTTGCTAGCAGTTCTCCCACTGTTCATTCATATTTAACGTCCGACCCCTAGCTAGCTAGCTGTTACTACCTACCTACTTTTTCTTTCATTTTCGACAAAAAATATATCAATGTCGTCAACCACCACTCAACCACCAGAGGACCACCCCACCAACCTACCCCCGTCTATATATATCATAGCAGCAACATTATGTGTGCTTAGATTCATAGCACTCGTTTATCTTTATATCACTGGTTGTTTCGCCCATGCACCACCAGTGCAGCATGGATCAGCAGCCAACAAGCGCCTCAAGAAAAGGATCCTTAAAACCCTACTCAAGGTCAATTACTAAGCTAGTCAGTGTGAGGCAACTGAGTGTGCAATATGCTTGACGGACTATGAAGCAGATGACGAGATTAGGGCGTTGCCCACGTTTCAACACGTGTATCATGTCACATGTGTTCACACGTGGTATGGGTCCCACTCATCAAGTCCTACATGTCACCGGGTTTTGACGGCGTAGGTGGTGGCTAGCTAAAGATACATACATTGTCGTCATCTTAATTAAATAATGAAATATGTATGTTATTTGTCGTCTTAATTATTCATGTAAATTTGTTTAATTAGAATTTAGCTTTGATACTGTTGTATTGGTTCAAAGATGTAAATACAATTATGAGTCGTCTCATAGCTTCTTTTGGACTAAAGAGAAAATATAAAATAAGACATTTTCGACAATAATTTTTGGTTGTTAATTTAAATAATTTAAAGGATTTGTCAATAATTAGTTATATCACAAATTTGGATAAAAGTTTTCAATTCAGATATTCGAAATTTTGGATAAAAGTTTTCAATTCAGATATCCGAAACGGCATCATCGTTTCTTCCCATCGTCAAAGCGACTACGTTTTTTACCACTACTAATAAGTATATTTATATTTAATCTGCTAGTCCAACTTGTTCACTAAACCAAAGACAAGGATATGTCATTATTTGTGATCCTATGTTTAGATATATAAATTGCAGATATGGAAGGCTATCCTGGAATCTAGCTAGCACGATATCTTAGATTCCTAGATCTAGTTGAATGATAGGTCGCATACTTAAGCACATAAACAAGTATAAATTGATAAACATAATCAACAAGCAACGATAAATTAAACAATCGAGATAAACAAACCAAACATTAAAATCTTCATAAACATGGCTAATACCTAAAGGTATTAGCCGATAACCATCGTAATAAATACAAGCATGATAATGAACAACCAAGGTAAACTAACCGAGTTAAACGAATGATACCAAAAATCGAATGATTATCAAGAGTATGGAATTACAAGGTGTCTCCTATGGAATTAGATGTGTTGCTTGACCTTCTTTGCTCTTCTTGGCTTCTGAAAATCGACTTATATGGTTATGGTATCGAAAATATAGTTAAGCACACCCTAAACTCGTGTTTAGGGATTTGTATTTATAGTCTCTAAAAAATCATCGATACGTCGTATTGGTTGAGGTCAATACGGCATATTGGGGGTTTTCTTGGAGTAGGGACCACGTTCAATATCTTTCAGGATCTTTAAATACTCGAAATAGAATACGACGTATGGAACTTCCTGGATACGGCGTCTAGATCTTTATTTCTTTGTGGTTTCTTGTGAAGTGTAGGCACAGATACGTCGTATCTTCATTGTTGGATACGGCGTATGGGTAGTCAGAACAGTTTCTTCAGATTTCATTGTTTAAGCTCCAGAATGCGTGCCTTTTTGCTAATTTTCACAAAGTACTCCATAATTACTGCAAAACTCAAATATAAATGATTTAAGTACCAATTCTTGCAATAATTTTACAATATGGGTAAGAAACATGGAATAAATGATGCTATAAAAGTGACGTTATTTGATGTCATTAAATATTCCCCACTTGAATCCTACTTGTCCTCAAGTAGACTTTAGAAAATTTATGAAAATGTATCCCAACTGTAGTTAAGGATTTTTTTTCCTTTAAGCATTTATTCGTTCATTTGTTAGTACATAACCAAGCACGTCACGAAATAGAAAGATGAAATCACTAAAATCACTCAACTAATCTATGTTGTAACATTTAACTAATTCACTCAATTGCTCGGTCGTGATGAGTATTCTATCATAGGATTGACAAGGATACACATCTCCACCACTAAAGATAAGGAATGACAAGTCTTTTAAAAGGTAAATTGGGTTTAAAAAGGTTTAAGGGTTTGATCACTCTTTCTAATCTCTATCGATACCAATATTCCAGAAAAGGCGACAAACCACACATACACATCCATAACGATGGAATAGACACACATGGTTTCATTCATTCTTTAAGTCGAATAAGCTAAAGAATGTGACTAGTAGTCTTTACCAAAAGTCGTAAACCAGCAGGGGCGACAAACCATATATACACATCCATAACGATGGAATAGACATACATGATTGTATTCAATTCCCCCACTCGAGTAAAACCAAAGGTTAGGACAAAAAGTGACACAGGGTAGGGATCTTCTAATATTTTCTCCAAAAGTAATAAGCCAACAAGGCAGACAAAATCACACATACATGGCCATAACGACGGAATAGACACATGTGATTGCTCGCATCCTCATTCAAGTAAGACCTAAGGATATGGATTAGGAAAGGGTTAAATAAAAAGAACGAAACAAATAGATTAAGTCAAAATAAATAAGGTACAGTGTTGCTAGTAACTTTCTCGACCGTTCTTATGATGAAGACACATAAATATATACATAAACTTCTTGATCATAGATCAACAAAAACAACCTTAGTTGGCATTCCCGTAACAGTCACCTCCTATTCTTCCATACTATACATACTTTACAACATTAGTGGTGATATCGACCACTTTTTTACAAGAAATACATGGTTGGTTTATTTTGACCAACTTACAACAATACTCTATAGAATAACTATTTTTGTATTTTTTTCACTTTTTTTGATTTTTTTCCACATATATACACTATGAATTTCCAGTGTAATTTCACCATCTTCACGATCACAATCAATCCGGATAATTTATCTATTTTTCTCATACTTCGGATGTAAATAATAATTTGTGAAAGTAGTAAAACACACTGAAAAATTAAGAAATAAAATATACACTGCTTTCACATTCCCATTGCATTGTGCAATCAGCCCGACCTAATCATAGATTGAAATTTCACACACGTACCCAATTGCATTGTGCAATTTTCTGACCTAACCGTAGATAAAGATTTTTGCATTGCGACACAGGAAATACAATACTTTACACAAAAGCAACTAGCAAAGTATTAAGGACTTAATCTAATATGGTAGGCTAAAGTGTAAAGGTACAACGAAACAAATATTTGGTGTAAAAAAAAGAATGGAATAGCTCAGCAGGTTTTACTAAGGGTATCTTACTCTTAAAATGAGAGTAAACAAAGGTTTATACGGAGGTTAATTAACCAATGTAGTTAGTTAATATCACAACATATATAGGCTTTTTGGGTGTAATCCTATAAATTTACCAGTTTAGAAAATGTCGCTCCATCTATTTAAAATAGTACTTATTATTGTGGTCACGAATAGATATACCAAGCCAAGTTCTAAAGTCTACAACATCACCGACACACTCATAATTTTGTAGAATTTGGGTAAATATTTGGAAACGGATAAGGCTAAATTCTCACAATATCTAACAAGGGTTATGTGTGCAGGTTATGTAACTAATAATTTCACAAAAGTATGCTTAAATTTTTTTAAATTTAGGCACAATTTAAGCATTTTATTATGAAAAATAGGACAAGTAAGCGTTCTAATTCTCCTCCCCCCACTTGAAGTCTATAACGCCCTCGTTGTATAAATAAAACATTAAAAATAGGAAATTAAAATAATTAGAACGAAAAACTCCACTGGGATTTGCTCGGTATGATCCTCCATGTTGTATTTATGAGCAAGGTTGTGTGTTGTGAATACGTTTGTATTCCAGCATGAGTACAACACATAGTATTCTAGAATATAAATACTCCACCAAAAGTTGTTTTCTTTCATTGAGAAGGTCCTGTATAAGATATAGGAAAAACAATGCAATTTCATCTCGGGTATTCTATGGTTAGAAAATAAAAACAAAAACACAAACTGTACAGACAGTCGATACGCCGTATGCCAAAACCAGGATAAGCCGTATTGAGACCTATAAAAAGTATCTAAGGTACGGGTCAGATTGCCAAATACGTTGTATCATATAATGAATACGCCGTATAGACAATCTGACAATAATGTTTAAAAATGCAAAAAAATAAAGGACTAGATAACGTCCAGACATTCAATACGCCGTATAGGTGGGGTTGGATAAGCCGTATTAATGTCTGGGAAGACACACTCTATAAAATAAATTACAATTCGGGTTGTCTCCCGGCAAGCACTTTTCTTCACAGCAAAGTCTTTAAGTTAGACTTTTCTTCAGTTCTTCATTCCATCTCATGTACGCTAATGCTCACACTCTTGTGTTGGTTTCCGTTCTTGAGTCCATAATAGATACATTGACAAGCGTGTTTGCTGAACTTACTGCCAGGCTTTCAAATGGGCTTTCAAAAGTGAACAAAAAAGTGTCATATCACAATGTACATTACAAAAATAAACAGTTTAAGTTTACATACATCACGATAATAAGATAAGATATATGTCCACAAAAGATAAGATAAAAAGTAATGAAAGAAGGATTAAGGATCGGGCTGGTCATCAGTGTGCGGGGCTACTGAGGTACTCGCCTCACCAGTCCTTCACCGGGTACGTCTCTAGTATGGCATCTGTGAGCTACCGACAAGAGTGTTGTCAAAATCCTGGTAACTACGGCCGCTAGCGTCCATAAGCTGAGTTATACAGATGATCATCCAGGTAGAGACCCTAGATTGATCAGTGATCGATCTATCAACAACTCCACGCAGACCAACTATGCTTTGTCGCAGCTCGTGCACCTCCTTCTTGAGTCTCAACCATCTCTAAGGCATGGTCCTAACTAGGGCTGTAATCAAGTCAAGCTTTAATCAAGCAACTCGAGCTCGAGCTCGAGATTGACTCGATCAAGCCAAGCTTTTATCAAGCTCAAGCCCAAAAATTAGCTCAAAACCTATAACAAGCCAACGGCTCGAGCTCTTATCAAGCTTTTTCGAGCTTTAATATATAATTAAATCATATTAGTAATTAAGGGGTAATTTGAGTATTAACTTAATTATAAGGACCTATTTCATAAATAAATGAATAATGTATTCTAAAATGACATTTAACCCTAATTAATCTAACGATTTATATTATAGTGCTTTGTATTCTTCATACATAGTTTTGACTTTTGAGAACATTAGCCAAAACTAATAAAAAACTAATTAGTACTTTGGCTAATGTATGTTTTTGTTGAAATACTTTGTACGTTTGAACATTAATTACTAGTACTTTGGCTTATGTTTCATTCTAATGTTAGACTTTAGTACGAGAATGTTATTGTTAGTTTTATTAATGTTTAATGGATCTACCTTGGTTTTTACTTATGATTTTGTTTGTTTTAATTTATGCATATGTTTATTGATGAGTTTGAGCATTTGGCTATTAAATACATTAATTTTATACACATTCAAGCTTTTTAAGCCAAGCTCAAGCTTTAATCAAATCCTAATCAAGCCAAGCTCAAGCCTATATGGTTAAAGCTTGATGAGTTATCAAGCCAAGCTCAAGCCTACTATTTTCTTTTCAAGCCAAGCTCAAGCCCTGTTAAGCTCGAGCTCGGCTTGACTCGATTACACCCCTAGTCCTAACAAGTAGGGTAGTAGCAGGAGGTGGATGAGGTGCTTGTATGGGTGCTAAAATAGCCTAAGCACCCTCCTCAACAACATCTGGGTCCACCTGAGCAGGTCCAGCCGCAACCGCCTGCTGTTTCTCTGGACCAGGTGTGACCCAAGCCAAAGTATCTCCGCAACCTGACCAGCTCATCCATGTCAATCACCCTGAGCTCTCTAACTACCACAGTCAATCCCCAGAGGCCCTCCTCGGTAACCAACCCAAAGTGCTCTGCAAGGCGCCCAACAAAATGCCCGCCAAACAACCTAGCCCCACGCTTTATTTCCTCAGCGTGTCTAAACAAGTAATGGGCTAACAGGTAGGGGACGTTAACTGCCATCCCCTCGTCCATGCTCCTCAAGTAAAATAGGTCAGTAGCAGTCACCTTCTCAGGTGTCTGACCCCTACCTGAAATACTCACCGCGATCAATCTATGACAAAGCCTCCTCAACGGGTCTCTAATAGATGTATAGGAAGGGACCACCCTCATAAAATCACCATCTAAAGAAATCCTAGCCTAGTAATCACTCATATCGCCCTTGTTGGCGATCTCTCTCAAACTACCTACCCAGTATGCCTTAAAGCCATCTCCAGCCATCTCCTCAGCAGTATGTAATCCTAAAGCCAAGATAAACCGTCTCCAAGTCATGCTACGTCTAGCTCTACCTAACTAGAAACACAAGGTATCACGAACATCTAATCCCATCTCAGTGTCATCAATCCTGCAGGTGCTGAAGAACTCGAGCATAAACTCACGAACCAACGGTCTTCGAAACTCAAATAGTCTCCTTCAAGCGTCACCAGTGAACAAAACCTGTCCTTCTGCTCTAATATTGATGTGTCGTCGTGTAGGTGTTATTTATATTGTCAAGTTTTAAATTTATATTTTGCCGACTTTACCTAAAACAACACTTTAACGGGCAGTGTACCCGATCAGATGGAGTTTCGTGGTAAGTAGGGTGTCGATCACTAAGAGCGAGAACTAATCTTTTATTTTATCAATATTTTGGTTAACTAAACTAAGTTAATTTAAACTATGTTAATTCTATTCTATGTTAAACCTATGCTAAACATATGTTAATCCTAATTCTAACAGATAAGAGGAGGTTTTCAGTCTGAGAGACTGGTACGGGTTTTGTGGTAACTTATATCAATTTAAGACACAATAACACACACAAGCAGACAAACAAAAGATAGAAGAGCTATCTAGCCAAATATAAGAAAACTGTATTAACCATGATTAATCCAATTAAAACGTTGGTTTGTTTATTTAGTGCAATAAGTGCTTATCTCGAGGCGGCATATCATTCCAAGATTTAAGCGGTACTTCTTCCTAAAACCTAGACACATAGAATTATGTCACAGTTAAACGCATCCGCATAAAGCATCCTATTTGCTGATTATAATCTATCTTAGGAGATTAATAATGGTGTTCTTATTAAAACCCTAGCCCATCGGGACTTTACCCACTTACTGCTTAATGGCAATTTATATACTAGTAGTCCACTGTCCAAGTCTTTACCAATTGACTAAGAACGTACTCGTGATCCCAGGGTCACCTGCAGGTCCAGCTAAGCTCACTAATCTAAAGGCAAAGATAGGGCATTATTTGTGATCCTATTGATCTAGATATATAAATCACTATATGGAGAGCCATCCTGGCATCTAGCTAACTTGGTCGGTATCAGTAGATCTAGTTGAATCATAGGTCGCATACAAAAGCACGTAAACAAGTATAAATTGATAAACATAAACGAGCAATCAACGATAAATTAAACAGTCAGTATAAACAAACCAAACATTTAAATCTTTATAACCATGGCTAATACCCAAGGGTATTAGCCCTTAATTATTGTGATCAATACAAGAGTAATAATTCAACCAAGGTAAACTAATCGAGTTAAACAAATGATACAAAAAATCGAACGATTACTAGAGTATAGGAGATTACAAGGTGTTTCCTATGGAATTAATAGCTTTGCTTGACCTCTGCTGCAATCGACTTTTGTGATTAAGGTATCGAAAATATGATCAAGCACACTGAAAACCCGTTTTTAGGTTTTCTATTTATACTGTATGGAATTTGGTCGAAATGGCGTATTGGTTGAGGTCAATACAACGTATTGGGGGTTTCTTAGAGTAGGGATCACGTTTGATATCTTCCAGAATATTTTATTTCTTTATCTTGAATACGGCGTATGGAAGTCTCCTGGATACGGTGTATTGGACTTTGTTCTTCGTGGTTTCTTGTGAAGTGCAGGCACGGATACGCCGTATCTTCCTTGATGGATACGGCGTATAGGATGTCAGAGTCAGTTTCTTCATATTTCTTTGTTTAAGCTCTAGAATGCGTGCCTTTTAGCTATTCTTCATAAAGTACTCCATAATTACTGCAATTCTCAAATATAAACGATTAAGTAATAATTCTTGCAATAATTATATAAAATGGGTAATTTACATAGGATAAATGATGCTATAAAAGTGACGTTATTTGATGTCATCAAATATCCCCCCACTTGAATCCTACTTGTCCTCAAGTAGCCTTTAGAAGTTTATGAAAATGTATCCCTAAGGATTTTTCCGTTAAGCATTTATTCGATCAATTACAAGTACACAACCAAACACCTCACATTAACTATCTCTTCGGTATATCCCTCAACCTAATATCTGAGCCACGGGCGCCTCTGAGCTCTAACTGGTAGCTATGCCATAACTGCAAAACTTAAATATAGTTAGTACACAGGTAAAAAAATTCATCATTCTAACAGAGGTTCAATGTTAAAACCTGATTGTGGGCTTCATAGATCGTTTTGCCCATCTAGGATATAATAACATTGAATGATATAAAGCACAGCGGAATAACAAATAAGAATATCAATGTTATCACAAGGTTTTCTTTATTCATACTAATAAACTATAAACTATTCGACTTTAATCAGTCGACTATGCTATCTAGATAACTAACTATTACACAAACTAATAAGCTAACTATTAGACTCTCATTGGAGAGATCTAACTATATGGATTATCAATACTACATGCCTACCCCTCTTTATATACTAGAGGGGTTAGGGTTTACAAGACAAGATAAGAACAAATAAAGATAAGATCAAATAATATTTCCTGTATCTTCTATTTTTTAGTTTTATACTTTGTCTTGTAGGTCCTCCACCTTTAACATGTTTTGTCATAATCAACTCAAGTTATAATTCCCAACATTCAATACGGCGTATAAGGTTTCCAAATACGCCGTATAGAGGTGGGATGAATACCTCGTATCCATGGAATAGTCAATACGGAGTATCGAGGCATTTAGGATCAATACGCAGTATAGAAAGATTTAATACGACATATTATGGATACGGTATTTTGAGGTAATACAGGTAGGTTAATACAGCGTATATGTGTAATCAATACGGTATGTTGAGGTAATACAGGTAACTTTTTTTGAACAACCAAGGTAAACTAACCGAGTTAAACGAATGATACCAAAAATCGAACGATTATCAAGAGTATGGAATTACAAGGTGTTTCCTATGGAATTAGATGTGTTGCTTGACCTTCTTTGCTCTTCTTGGCTTTTGAAAATCGACTTCTGTGGTTATGGTGTCGAAAATATAGTTAAGCACACCCTAAACTCGTGTTTAGGGATTTGTATTTATAGTCTTTGAAAAATCATTGATACGCCGTATTGATTGAGGTCACTACGGCGTATTGGGGGATTTTCTTGGAGTAGGGACCACGTTCAATATCTTCCAGGATCTTTAAATACTCGAAATAGAATACGGCGTATGGAACTTCCTAGATACGGCGTATAGATCTTTATTTCTTTGTGGTTTCTTGTGAAGTGCAGGCACACATACGCCGTATCTTCTTAGTTGGATACGGCGTATGGGTAGTCGGAATAGTTTCTTCAGATTTCATCGTTTAAGCTTCAGAATGCGTGCTTTTTTGCTAATTTTCACAAAGTACTCTATAATTACTGCAAAACTCAAATATAAATGATTAAGTACCAATTCTTGCCATAATTGTAAAAAATGGGTAAGAAACATGGAATAAATGATGCTATAAAAGTGACGTTATTTAATGTCATCACTTCTTCAACAAATGATACTGTTTTCTGATTCGGTCACTCCCTAGAATAATAACCCAAACCTTGGCACTTATAACAACGAGGTGTTTTACTATAGTTACCTGTTATTGGAGTACTGAAAGATGGATTGGATTTAGGGACGACAACCTTACTTGCAAGAGTAGGGGTTGTCTTTGATGTTGTAGTCCACCTACTAGTACTTGTCTTCCGTTTATTCTTTTGTTGCTTCTCAACCTTGAGGGCTAAATGACACACATCTGTGTAAGTTAAATAAGGTTGAAGACTCACTACATCAGCGATCTTGGGACGTAAAACACCCAAAAACCTAGCAATGACCTGCTCTTCCTCTTCGTTTGCATTACACCGTATACATAACCGATCAAACTCATTAATGAGCTCTTCAACTGTAAATGTTCATTGCGAGAAATTATGGTAATCCAAAAAAGCTTCTTGCCTATAATTAACAGGCAAATTTTTTACCTTCATCAATTTTTTCATCTTTTCCCATGACTCTACCTTTGACTTACCCGCCAAATACCGTTGTTTTTTGACATGATCTCACCACAACGAGGCATGTTGACAAAGTTTCATAGCTACCACTTTAACCTTTAATTTTTCAGGCACCTCACGCAAATCAAATATACGCTCAACCGCGCTTAACCATTCTATAAAATCATCCGGGTGACTCTTACCGACGAACTCAAGGATCTAAACTCGTAACCCGAGACTACGTAAGAGGTCTTCCCGACGATCAACTCCACGTCGATCTCGTCGACCACGAACATAACTAAAAGGGTTTTCCTCATCTTGGGTTTCCCATGTGTGTTCCAACGACCATTGATCTTCATGTTGGAGTTCAAGTTCTTGGATTCATTGTTGGAGGCGTTCGATCTCCACGTCACGCGGATCACGCAGGTTAAATCCGTTGCCTACTTCGGCGGTTCTACGGTTAACCGAATTATGTCCACGCTTTCGTTCAGCCATTAGTACCAAGAGCTCTGATACCAAATAATGTCAGATCGTAATAGGCAAATAACAAGAATAACAAGAAGATAAATGAATTCCCAAGTTAGGCAATTCTTTTATTAATTTCAATGGAAAACTAAAAACTGCATAAACCCTACGAGAGTATTTAAACAAGTGAATAACTTAGGAAAAAAGCTAATCTTTCGTTCCGTAAAATTCGTGCATAATAAACTAGAAACAAAATATGTCAAAATAAACCCTGAAACTTAAAAAAGATATAATTTCGGATGTCAGCATAGATGAAGATCTATGCTCACTTCAGAACCTTTAAGACTAAACTTTCTGGCTTCAGCATAGATCTTAAGATCTATGTTAAACTTAGAATTTCGTCCCTTGTATCACACACATTTTAAAGTTATAATCAAAAGTCCATTTACCACTAAACCACCCTTGAGTGGTTAGATTACAACATCTTTTGTGTTTGTAAAGTTGTGATTCAAAAACATGATGATAAACAAAAATTATAACTTGCATTATCTAAATGAAATTTTTTCGGGAAATGATTCTCATGCTTAAAGCTTGTGCTTAAATACATGTCTAAGAAGATGATCAAGACATGTGGCAAAATAAAGAGTGAAGACGATGAAAGATAGAATGAATAAAACACATGTCAAATAATGAATAGATTAGTCATATTTTTAGGCATAAATTATTACTCAAAATTTCCATATCTAATATTTATTCAACCCACCCATAATTAGTGTATAACATGACAAAATAGATATAACATAAATCAAACTCAAAACTTTGTCCGTGAATTAGTAGTACTTAGAAAAACCAGTGTTTTAAAACCCGGGTTGACCCGGCCAGTTGAACCGTGAACTGGTCGGGTAACAGGAAGTCGGTTTTGACAAAAAAAAACCGGTTAAATCGGTTGAACCGTGACCCGATAGCTCGACCGAATCTATTAAAAAACAGATTTTTAAAACATTAAAAAAACAAACAAACAAAATTTTTATAGAAGTTCGAAATTCCAAATTCCAAATTTTGTTTTATTACCTGCTCCCACTTACACTCAACAGTCGGTTGGTTTCATTTATCAAATTAACAACGGTACAATTTTAAACTTATTCAATAGCTCTTGTTGTTCATTTCAGTTTCTACCTTATTCTTGTTTTTAATAATAAGCTGGTCGTTTGGTTTGTTGAGAAGGTACATTTCTAGATCTGTAACACACTCATTACAACCTTACTTTAATTTTATGTTTCAAAATTGGTTTTTGGTTTTATGTATATATGTGTTATATATAATTAGTTAATTACTTTGTGATTGTGTTTTGGCGGTTATTGTGTTCAATGCATTTGAATTAAGGGTGTGTTTGGTTTGTAGAAGGTAATCACTATGGCTATGAGCCTATGAGAATAGTAATGGGTTTGGAAACCCACCACTCTTGATGGGTATAGAATATGCCTACATTTATGGGTTTCATTCCCATTTTGAAAGATTAAACCCACAAACCAAACAATTACATTGGGAATGAAAGTCATTCCTTCATTCCCACACCCTCCAACCAAACACCCCCTAACGGTTTTGGTCATTACCGATTTGGTGCGTGAACTAAAAAGTGTTCCACTTTATGTAACACAGACTTTCATGTTTTGAACTTGTTTTACCGAAAATATAATGTTGACGGCATGTCATGGGTATTTTAGTCTTTTAGTTCACGTACCAAATCAGTACATTTGGAAAAGTTCGTTGCTACGTTATGACCAAAACCCTTGAATTAAAAAGTGGTTATCTGCGTTTTCTTAGGAATTGTTTGTTTTTTTTACAATCACTTTTGTAGCGGGAAGGGGAAATGGAACAAGTGCGCTTGTTTTTTCTTCTTATGTCGGCAAGAGGAAATGATTCAAGAAGTGTGTTTGTTTATCACCTCTTGTATCTTAGAGTCAAAACACCATTTTGGAACATCCTGTTTTAAAAACAAAACCCCTTTTTGTTTGGGGGTCGTTTTCCCATAAAGATAAAATAAAAAGTTTTAAAATTGTTTAAATTCGTTGCTGTATATAATTATTTGTCAGTTGGGAGAATGCTTGAAAATATCGTTAGTTAAGAATCATTACTTTTGCAGATATGGATAGTGTCATAGTGCAAAAATGTGGTTTGAGTATATATACGGTGTTTACATGGTTTTATACTTTAATTTGCAAAGTTTATATTGGAGTCTTTTAGTAATGAAAAGGGTTAATGACATATAATAGCAACGTACTTTCCAATTTGAGCCGTTATCAGATACGAACTTTAAAAAGTATCACAATACCCATCCAACTTTCAAAATTTGTGCTATTATCATACTTTTGATGACGTGTCATGTTATAAATGGTGCCACGTGTCAGACTTTCAGGTATGCCACGTCATTGACACGTCATCAAAAGTATGATAATAGCACAAATTTTGAAAGTTGGATGGGTATTGTGATACTTTTTAAAGTTCGTATCTGATAACGGCTCAAATTGGAAAGTACGATGCTATTACATGCCATTAACCCTTATGAAAATTTGAAAGTTTAACTATTGGATGTGGAAGGTAATAAGAAAACGTTACTGAAATGAGAAAAAAATGATTTTTCGACTATGAAAATTTGGTGTCAAGTAGATGCATATATGAATGGAATAATTTGTTCTTGAAATTTGGGGTTCTCGTGCCCATTGAGTTCTAGTGTGTTAAAAGTTTCATTTTTGGAATCCAGGGACTTTTGAGGTTATACGGTTCTTAATATTCATCATTCGGCAATGGGAAAGTCTCCTGGAAAATGGATCAAGACTGTGATTTTGGGGAAGAAGTCGTCGAGATCTAGTCTCTCAAAAGTAAGTAAAAGGGTGTTTATACCTATATTTGAGTAAACATACTTCTTGGATCACGAGTGTTACCACTCTGCACCTTTTTATTGTAGTTACCAGTATGTTGAACCTGCATGTTGACAGTTCTGTGTGTTTTGCTTACGACCGTAGGATTGATTTCTTAATTTGTTATCTGAGTTACATTGTTGTCTCCTTCAGAGTCGGGGCAGTCCGTCATGTAGTGGTAATTGGTAATCTTTGTAAAGCTTGATTATAGGATGTTATAACTTCACTTTGAGCTGAAGAATGGCTTCAAGTTACGTGTATCTAATGTGTGAGCAAGGAAATGATTCCTTCAGTTATGATAGGACCTTATGATAAACAACTGTTATAACTCATGGTGTGAATAATGTACGATATGTCAATATGCAAAGAAGCTTCGGTGTCGTTGCGTATGTGGTTTTACAGGCTGCATCAGACATCATGTTCAATAATCCCACTTGTAACAAATTGTAGGTCAATGCAATTAGCGTTTCTTGATCCTATATTATCATCTGTTACTTTTGCATATTTATGTCATACCTGTTATGTGCCGTAAGATAATTCTCGTGCTTAGAGTGTCTGCCATGTTTTTAAAATTGAGCAATTTAATAACACCGGAATATTGACCTAATCAATAATTGGATTCTGATGTCTTGTTATTCTTAAAGGATGCTTCTTCAGACAAAAAGACCTCCATTACTATCAACACACAATCAAAGGATCTTGGTGCTGATTCTATGGTGATATCAAGTCCAGTGGGTCATGTCATCGATGTAAGTTGCGAGCATAAACAATTGGAGAAGAGCTCCAGTTTCAACTTTGATACAGCTGAGAATGTAAGAAGTACCATGGGATTAGATGTTGCAAATGAAGAGGAGTTAATCAGGCTAGGGCAGGCTGCTACAAAGGCTCAGGCAGCCTTCAGGGGATACTTGGTACGGTTCTGAACTTGATTCAATCAACAGTTGAAAGAACACGCTGCTTTGCTTTACTTTTTTACAAGCTGTACTTCTGGTTGTGAAGGATTTAGAAAGTAATTAATTTTTTGAAGGGGATAACTTGGCTACAATTTTTGTAGCCAACTAGCTACAATCCTTCACAAAAAATACATAAGAATGACTCAGGGACCCACACAAGAGACTTAGGGACCCACTTTCATACTCAAGGACCCACGATTTATAGCACAAAATTGTAGCTAACATATTCCCTTTTTGTAAATAGAAGTGATAGATGTTTTTCCGATTAATTTCTTATCATGTGATGTGTTTCATCTTGTGTTTGGTTTAAGTTAGTTGATTTTTTTATGCATTACGAGTACATAATAACTCTGATACGTTTACTAACATAAGTAACTCTGTGAAGGCTCGTCGGGCATTTTGGGCCCTCAAAGGCATTATAAGGCTTCAAGCACTAGTTCGTGGTCACCTGGTGAGGAGGCAGGCTGTTGCTACATTAAGTTGTATGCGTGCAATTGTGGAGTTTCAGGCACTTGTTCGTGGCCAAACCGTCAGACATTCCCGAAATTGTTCTCAAGTTCTTGAAAAGAGAACTTCGGGAGAACCTGTGGTAAGCCTTTTTATTTGTCATTTAATCTTACTTTATTGGCTCTCTTTCATGCAAAATCTCTTCCACGCTCACATACCGCTATACCCCTTTGGTCAGGCTACTTTGACAAGCCAGTTTGACCATATCGTGTAGACACGTTCTTTTGCGAGGCTACTTTAATACTATAATTTTTGCGAGAAAACCAAAATTGCTTTGTTATCCTGACGCTCCTTTCCCATCTTTTTGCTTTGCTGACTTTTGACTCGTCTCATTACACTTATAGATCACACCATTGTTATTTACATATTCTTAATTGTGCTTTCAATGAAGTCCAGTTTTGGAAAACCTGTTGATGACCATAAAAAGCCTGATATTATTTCAGCAGCCTGTTTTGGTCATCGGGGGCTGCTCCTTATTTAACTACTTGTGCTTTTTTTCTTCCACAATGACACACTTTCGGTGGTGTATTTCTCCTGCATCTGATTTCACCATGCCTTATTTCATGCATAACTGATCTTGACTATATGTTCTGTACTTATTAGCACAAGGAACGCGCCAACTTGCTTGAAACATCTCTCAAGTCGGAGAAGCTGTCAACAAATGCATTTGGTGCTAAGGTACCCTCTAGTTTATCACAAATCTTAAACTATTCATGATTTAATTTTATTCTAAACGTCAGTATGGCGGAGGTCTTGTTATCTTGTATAATTTCATTGTTAGTGCCATTATGCTGTATTAAGAGTTGACAGATATGCCTTGATGTAAATTTCAGCTTGTTGCTTCGTCAAGCACTACTATGCCATTGAACCTCCAGTATGATCCAGCTGAACCCAATTCAGTTAAGAACTGGCTTGAACGTTGGTCATCTTCTCACTTCTGGGAACCACTTCCGCGACGAAATAAGATCCTTAATGTGAAGTCTAAAAGAAAACCTACTAACTTGCAATCTAAAGAAACAGAAACCGGACGACCAAAGAGAAGTATCCGTAGGGTTCCTGCATCAAATTTGGATAAGAATAATTCCTCTGGAAATGAGAAACCCAAACGCACTGCAAGGAAAGTCTCAACCCTCCAAACAGAACCCGTGCACAAGCAATCTCATACTGAACTTGAGAAAGTGAAAAGCAATCTACGGAAAATTTCTTTATCTGGGGAGGGGAGTTCAAAAAGGCCAGAAGTTGCAAACGAGAAGCTCTCAGCAAGTTTAGATAAGGTATCGGTATCTCAGCCTCCTTCAGATCCCAAAGAGTGTCCCAATGAGAAAGTGAACGATATAAGATTGATAGTTCCGGAACAGCCCGAGCCAGAATCACCGCTGGGGGATGCTAATCCTCCTGTTGAGCCACCACCAGTTGAAACTAATGGGAATGTTGAAAATGTGGAGTCGGATGGTAAAGAAAATCAGAAAACAAGGAGGAGAAAGTCTTTTCCAGCAAAGCAGGATAATCCCGAGAATATCTTACAGAAGGCACCCACCGTGCCAAGCTACATGGCAGCAACTGAATCAGCTAAGGCTAAACTTAGGGCACAGGCAGCTGCAAAGGCTGCAGAAGATCTAGCTGAAAATGGTTTTGTTAGGCGGCATTCTTTGTCCAACTCTACCGGTAAACTCAGCTTACAGTCGCCTCGTGTTCAGAAGCCTTTACAAGCCAATGGAAAAGGAGGGACTAAAACTAACAAACCCCAAGTATCCCCCAGAGACGGTAAACATATATTATTATCACCGACTTATCTCTATCTTCCCTGCCGATTGCAGTACAAAAATCTGCTTCACCTTTGAAATTTTTATACCGGCAACAACTTGTTCGAATCACCCATTTTCAAGTGTATTTAGCACATCAAATCACCCATTTTCAAGTGTATTTAGCACATCAAATACTATTACTAAAGGTGGAAAGTGGGTGGGGTGGACGGGTCAAAATGGATATATTTTTTGAATGGGTCGGTTGGGGTTGACTTAAAAAACACTTTTGTCAAAATCTTTAAGTTCTATTCTTAAATGGAAAATGCCAATTATAGTCTCTAGTGATTTTCTAATTGAAAAATCAATGGGTCGAATTCGCCACTTCTACTAACGACTTTCCTTGCCTGTACATTTTTTCCAGACGGAGGGTGGAAGAGATGAGTGCATGCAGCAACAGGCAAATCCACAAGATCATTTGTTGCGGTTCTGGTATGTTTGTTGTCGTTGAAACTTGTGTTGTGGTACATTATTAGTCCTTAGTCCAGATATTTGTTGTAGCCGGTATTTTATCGCTTTATTTTACTTTTATGAGTGTTGTTAGCCAAAGTCGTTGTAATGTACAGTAATTAAGCCAGCCATAGTTTGTTTTGTGGCCATATAAAAGACCATTCATGTGTTTTTCTATTTGGTTTGAGTATCTTGGGCGTGCGATTTTGTTAACTAGTCGATTTTGATATTAGTCTTTTTCACATGATATCTTTTCTATCTTTTCGGACTCTTTATGTGATCTACCTGTTGGTATTTTATTATCAGTAGTTTATCAGTAGACAAAAAGACAATGTTAACTAATCAATCAAATCAAATAAATATATATTTAAAAGTTATCAGAAAATGATTTGCTATACCATACCGAATAAAACAATTTTCTTTAAGCCTTATTTTAAATTATGTTGATTGATTTATTGTATAATACTCGGATGTGTTTGCTAAACTCATATTATTCGCGTTTTCCGAAGAGCACACGGTATGGGGTGTCATAGGGTGCGTTATAGCCTTATGAAGCCATACTCTTAAGTTATAAGGCTTGGCGTCAAATTTACCAGCCAAACCATCGGGATTTTTTCCTTATCTTATGTTTTATTTTAAAAACTGTGGGGCCCGAAGATGTATTATAGCTTGAGTGATGAGGGAAGATGTTTTTGGGATTAGTTATATGTTATGAGTTATAGAAGAAAAAACTAAGGTGATAACACTTTTGCTATAACACCGTCGGATAACACCAACCGCACCTAGTGCTCTAAACGTGTCGTTCAAATTGCAATCGTAATTCTAAACACCCATTTTCTAGATTTAGAGTATAAACACAATGATTAGAAAAAAGGTGATTGATTTTGTAGGAATAAGAAGTGATCCAAAATCTGGAAAATTTTAAAAAAGTGGTCCTTTCCTGGTGGTAGGGCTGGGTCACTGAAATATGCCCTGCAACTCATTCATCTAACAAGATATATTCAAAATGAATTATTAGTAACCCTATTTTAGTCAATTATAACTTTTTCACTATGATCATGAGGACGGGGCCGTGGTCGTCGGGGACGCGAAGGGTAGCGGGTGAGCCATTAGGGGGTCTCTGAGTTCGTTCGCGGGGCGCTCGCGGCGGCCCCTCGGGAGTAGGGTCTTGGCCAGGGCAGTGGGCGGCGCGCCGAGCCCCCCCCCACGGTCGCGAGACCCCGACACAATGCCGAGATCTTCTCAATTCCTTTACCGTACATCTCTCTGGTTCTCGCGCCGTTTCTACCCCCGTCGGCCGGCTCAATCAGGTGCTGCCCTGTCGAAGCGTGCCGCCTTCTCCCCCCCCGCACCGCCTCCACCGCCCCGAGCCCCCCCCCCCCCCCCACCCCCCCCCCCCCCCCCCCCCCCCCCCCCCCACCCCCCCCCCCCCCCCCCCCCCCCCCCCCCCCCACCCCCCCCCCCCCACCCCCCCCCCCCCCCCCCCCCAAGCCCCCTCCCCCCCCCCCCCCCTCCCCCCCCCCCCCCCCCCCCCCCCCCCACCCCCCCCCCTCCCCCCCCCCCCCCCCCCCCCACCACCCCCCCTCCCCCCACCCTACCTCCCCCCCCCACCCCCCCACCCCCCCACCCCCCCCCCCCCCCCCCCACCCCCCCCCCCCCCCCCCCGCACCCGACCCCAACCCCCCCGCCCCAAGCGCCAACCAAACCTGGGCATCGCCCCCTCAAACACACCGACCACTCCTGACTCTTCCCACACCCCTCCGACTTTCGGGCCCCCCCATTCACCTGAGATTACTTTTTCGTAAGAATCATTAAACACTGGCATCCGCACCACCTGTCGCATGAATCCCCCAATCCAGACCTGAAAACGTGGGGGGAGGCCCCGCCAGGCCGGGTGCGGCCGGGTTGTCGCGCGGGCCCGCGGTGGGGCGGGGGAGTGTGCAGGAATTCTTTGAGTATCTTTTACTTCCCCCGCAGTCCAAAAACAAGCTTCCTGGATAACACTTCTCCCTACCTAGTGCTCTAAACGTGTCGTTCAAATCGCAATCGTAATTCTAAACACCCATTTTCTAGATTTAGAGTATAAACACAATGATTAGAAAAAAGGTGATTGATTTTGTAGGAATAAGAAGTGATCCAAAATCTGGAAAATTTTAAAAAAGTGGTCCTTCCTGGTGGTAGGGCTGGGTCACTGAAATATGCCCTGCAACTCATTCATCTAACAAGATATATTCAAAATGAATTATTAGTAACCCTATTTTAGTCAATGATAACTTTTCACTATGATCATCACATTGTTCATAATACCTAAATCTAAACCGAATCGAAGTTAACTTAGCGAAACCGAAACCAAACCGAAGCTAACCTAGCAAAACCGGTTTACATAATTTGTGTATTTTTTTGGTTTTGCCCCGGACCGAACCGAACCGAACAAAACCGAAACCGAAAATCATAATTATATAAAATCGAAAACGGAACAACAACCCGGTTCGGCTCGGTTTATCGGTTTGGTTCGGTTTGCGGTTGATTTTGCTCAGCCTTACTACCAAGCAAACTACAAAATAATTACTTGTACAATTCTATCCATTCAAATAATGAATTATGTTATGTTGAAAAAAAAAATAAAATAATGAATTATGTTGGTTTGAAAACATAATGAACCAATCTCGATAGCAAATATTATATGCTTCGACAAATGTCATTTCTATCGCCTAGCTACACGTGAAAAAATGTCTTTTGTTCAAATTACAACATCACATTTTAAGCATAACTGGATATTGGTCGCGTTTTGCTCAGATTTTCTGTTACCCAACGCCTACTGGTCGAAAAGGCATCACTTATTTTTTTTTTTGGAACGGCAATTTGTGGCTACATGGCCCCTAGCCCAGAAGGCGTAGCGAGCCCACACAACCAGGTTGGGTCCAGCCCAGAAGGCAATGACACCCTTCCCTTTACACACACGAGAGGAAACCCCTATCGCCCTAGACAAGACTTGAACATGAGACCTTGCCTAGGAGGGTAAAACCTCCATACCATTGGACCAAATTCCCGTTGGTGAAAAGGCATCACTTATATATATGTAAGAAAGATACAATAACTCGGTGTCATCACAGCCAACAAAATATCTCACATCACCTAAAATAGTAGTTTTCGAAACATTGTGGTAGAGAACGCTGTCCTGAGAGCGGTGGATCTACGGTGAGATGAGAGCTGGCCGCATCTTGCTTTGTGAATAGACAGATGTTTTAGATCCAATAATTACTATGAAACACGTGCGCGCCTACCCACCCAGTCCCGCGCGACCCAAATACCACAAACAATCGACCCTATACATCCCACAAAAAAAAAACTGACCTGACAACAATCCCGATTGCACTCCCTCTCCCACCCCCCATAGACAAATTTACAACCAGTGCTCACTCCCACCTCAGCTCACCCAGAACACAAGTCACATAACACTAATCCACAACATCCATCTCAACTACAGTACCCCACCTATACCATCAATGAATGCTAGACAGCCAATATCCCTGCACCACAACTAACCACCAACCTCCCCCCACTGAGTCTAGTCCTACTCACCCAGACATAATGCTCCTCCCCGCGACCCTCACAACCGTACTACCATCTAAACCTACACCCTTGGATACCCTACTCCGCACCATCTCACCCAACCATTACACCCCTTAACAAACTCCCCTACACCCCACTAACCCACCCAATCTCCACTCTTCGCGCCCCCCCCAATCTCTTTTCCCCCACATCCCTTCATTCTTTCTTAAAACCTCTTAATTCTACTTTTTTTACCACCCATGGACCACTAAATAAAAAGGATGTTCACAACCCCCCCCCCCAAAAAGCCCTAGAATAGTCAACACAATCCTGTGTCTGACCTCTCTCATAAGACGAGCGCACATACGCCGTCCAAACCTCCCCCCAACATATCCACATATTACTCCCCACTACCCCCCCACCCATTAGTTTTGGTCGCTTCCCAATGCTAACTCGGTGCGGATGGTTGAGACCACACCCCAACGTGTCGCCAATCCCCACAAACCTCACCCATTCATGAGGGATGTTAGGATTTTATGAGCCTCCAAACAATGGTAATTTTTCTGTCAAAAGTTTGGACCAATAAAAACTGGGGTGCAAACTTATTATCCTCTATTCTCTTTGCCTCGATTTAAGAATGGTCACCTCTCAAAACCACTGAACTCACCCTTTTCTATATTATTTTTTCCTCATGTTTTGCTTTCTTTTGATATATTTAATGGTTGTATTTGGTAAAACTAAGTAAAAACCCCATTGTAAACTTTGCCTCATTTCCCTAACTTAGATTGGTATGGCTAACCACTAACAACCACTAAAAACGCCACCCTTTCATGAATTTCCCCAAATTCTTTTTGGTAATTTTTAAGTTAAATACTCAAACCAGTTAAATCTAATCTTCGTCTTTTCTTATGGAAAGTCCACGGAGGGAGATTTTGATGACGTAGGGGACAGCCTTACTTTACCCGAAGGGTAGAAAGGGGCTTGCTTTTAGAAAGGGGGGACCTTCGGAGGGGGACGTGAGTAATCGGACCCCTTGCCGGGGGGACGAAAAAAACCAGGGCGGTGTTCCCGGGAGGTTTCTTTAATTAGGTGCACAACATTTTGGGGAATTAATTTTTGTTTAAAAAAAAAAATTCCTTAAATTTTTTTGTTAAATGCATTCCTGTTCCCAAAAAGTTTGTTGCATGGAAGGTTTGTTTGATTTTTGTAAAAATGCACATGAATGGAACTTTTTGTGTTCTGGGATTTTTTTTCCGTTTGACCTGTGGTTCTTTTTTTTTATATTTTATTTTTTTTTTCTTATATTCTTTTGGGGCCATTCTTAAATTTTTTCTTTAAAAATCTTTCTTTGGTTACCAACTTGTGTTACTTGGTGGATAAAAATAACTATCGAAAAAAATTTTAGGTCCTTTCTTTATTGGCACAACAACACTTGGGGGGGAAACAACAAAACTTCTTCTTGTGTTTACTTCCAAATTTATTTGATTTTTTTTTTTAAATTTTACAATTAAGATTCCTTTTTTGGTTAAACCTTCTTATTGTTTAATAATAGTATAAAAAAAATTCTGGAGAATAATTATTCTTTTTGTGTTTTCAGGGGGAAAGGTTTGCCTGATTTGTTGGTTCTTGGATATGGAACTCACTTCCTGGAATACATACAAGGTGATATTGTTTGTCTTCTTTTTATCTTGATATTTATAATTTCCAATGCTTTAAAAAAAAAGGTATCAAAATAATTTTTTTTTCTTTTTTTTTTTTAACCCACATATTTCCCATTTTTCCATTTTTTTGATGTGTATTATGGGTAACAGCTAGTTTTTATTGTCTTGGTTAGACCCAAACATGGTCCTAATTTATCAATGCTTTCCAAAAAACTAGTAATTTGGGGGAAAACATTACATTTTATCTTTTGTTACTATTGCATGTGGGGGGGGCCATTTTAATTGATGATCACCCGAGGGGGTTTGGGTGTCACCAAATATAAATTGGGGACCAAACCATGAGGTTCATGGGGGAGGGGTACTTTTGCAAAAAAAATAAAAATGTTAAATCTATTCATGTTGGGGAAAAAATCCAATTAAATTAATGTTAGAGATTTGGCTCATCCTCAAAATATTTTTTTCAAACAAAACATCCACAAAACATGGAGGTGGTGTTTAATTTTTTGAATTGGGCTTAATTCAAATAAAAGAAAAAAAAAAAAAAATGGATTCAAAATTACACCAATCACACATTAACAAAACACCTCTTTATGTGGATATGTTTGTTTTATAATATATTTTTTGTGGGATGTTAGCAAAAATCATCATTTAAATGTAATGACTGGTATTTTGTTATAAAAAATGGTCTTATCTTTTTGGAAAAGTTTTTCAAGTATTTATATTATTTTGTTGGATGCCAAAAAAAAACTTTTTTGAACTGATCATGTCAATTATCTGAAAAGGAAAGACTTTTAATTTGGTTTTTAATGTTTTGTGTGGTCGATAAGGGTTCAAAAATAAAAAAACCCGTCAATTTAATCGGGCTAATAGTAAAATGTACATTTAAGGGAACCAAGGCAGAAGATCCCCAAAATTTGAAAAGGACTAGGTTGTTGGGCCAATCTAAATTTCTTTTTATTCACATAAAATTAAGTCTTTTCCGATTAAATTGAACTCCATAAGGTCATAACTGTCTGGTCCCCCAATTTTATTTTTTATATATTAAAGATAATTTCATAATACTTTGGTGTTTAATATTCCTTATTTAATTAATTATATGGGATTTCCCCAATGTGTTCGAATAATTTTTTTTATATGTTCTTGTTAAGATTAAGTGATAATATTTGATTAGGCTAGTATTATAAAAGATTCCCCAAATAATTAAAACACAGCTATTAAAATTAAAGATTTATTTCAAAAACTCTTCTAACTTTTCATAAGGTCTCTCTAGTGATTTTTTATACATGTGAAAAATCCCATAGGCTACGTATTTTTTTAGTAAGGGTTTTTCTAAACTTTTGTGCCCTGCGCGGCACAAGTTTAAAAAAGAGGGGAACCCAGCAGAGTCGGGTTCCATTATCAGGGGCTCACCAATTATTGATCGACCATTCAAAAAAAACATTGACACACAACCATGCAGTAATGGACTCTCGTTTAAACCCTTATTCCCTGTTTTATTAATAAACCGGCTCGTTTTTTGTGGTTTCCATTAAGTGGGGAGACTAAATGTTATAAGGGTGCCTTTTTTTTTTATATTGGGGGACAGTGGTCCAACCAACCTTAAGTTTGTTTATGAAATAAAATAAAAACTACTAAAAAAACTAATACCTATTTTGATGGGTTTGGGTTTCAGTTGAAAACAACTCGTAAGTGGGGGACGAAGGAAAGTGTTTTCACTTTTTTTTTGTTTAAGTAGGAAACGATTTTACAAACCACTACTTCGGGGGGGGCATCGTTGGGAAGGGGTTTGGCTAACCGGATTGGAGGAGCTCAATTCACGTTAGGATGGGACGCATTATAAAGGCTACAAGGGCTAACCTCCACAGAGACAGTAGATCTGTGGTATAATGTCAGTTCCTGTCATAACTTGCTAATTATAGTAGCTACTTCCGTGCTCCTTAAGATAGTCCCAAGCCGCACGTGTGTATCCATATAACTCTCTTGATGCATACGCTAATCATCAACTCTCCGACTCTCCCGCCCCCCGCCCCATATGAGACGCGGCCCTGCCTGCTCCTCACTCCCTTATACCCCCTCCCCTGCGCTCCGCCCACCCCCCCATCCCGTACTACTGCACCCCACCCTCTAGCAGGGCCACACCCCCCCAATATTTTTTGTATTGTTTCTGCTAGGCCATAAACATAGCTTACTTAGTTTTTGGATTTTCAAGGGCGGGGGGGAACAATCCAGGATTTTAGTGACGGGTAGTTTTTTTGGGGAAAGTCGCGATAAGTATAACAAAAGGAAACGGTTTGAAAAAGATGGCCTAAGTATTGTGTGTTTCCCACAACATTTTTAACCATAGGTTTTGTGGGGATAATAGAAGGGTCAATTATTAGTTTCGGTTTTTCAATTTTTCATTTTTGCCTTTTAAAGAATTTCATTGTGAGGCCCCTTTTGGTTTTTATTTATTTGGGGGGACTTGAAATTTTCGTATGTGGATTTAGGATTTTTTTTTTCCCGGGAGATTCTCAAAAAAGTTGATGGGTGGGGACCTATTCGCTTAAGGTTTGGTAGTACAAATTAGGCGTTAAAAATGTGAAGCTTTTAGCCCCGGAACAAAGGGGGCCCCACCCCCATTGTCAATACCATTGGGACCTAACTCCAACATTATTGGAAACCCTTGGAGGTCATATACAGCGGGCGATTATTCTTTATTCCCAAAATTAAGATCCCCAGGGTTTTTGGGGAATCCCCAACATTTCACCACCAAACTGTACGCGAATCTAATCCCTTACAGGGGGATAAAAAAAAAAAAATATTGTTTAAACCCCGTTTTAGGGGGTACCCCCAATACAAATCTCCCTCAAACAAAACCTACTTGTCATTAAAAAAGGCAAAGATTCAATGGGCTTCCTCACGGCTATTTTGGACATAAAAAAAACTACTACTATGATGGGCGAAAGAATGGGGGCAAAGAAAATGAAAAATCTTGGCATGTGCCAATTCGTATTATACTGGGACGAAAAAAGTCTGGTAGAAAATCGATTGGGAATGAAAAACTGATACCACGGATGCAACCAGGTATAGTACAGTTTTTTTTACCCACCCCCGGGACAAATTATTTATAAAGGGGGGTTTGTAAGGGAAAAGGGCATGGGGTTTTTATGTTTTTATCAAGCGCATGGCCCGGTTTGTGTTTTGGAGCCCCCCCCCACAAAAGGGTTTTTATTTTATTTTTTTCCAGTTTTTCGGGGTTAAACATCGTAACTTTTCCTTTCGGGGCAAGATTGTTAATCTGGGATTTCAGGGAACCTTTACAATAGGCATCGAGTTGTTTGTTTGGCATTTCTTTCTGTTGGATTAAAAGTATATGTAGGAATGATTTTAGGAATTTCCAATTTATGTATTGGTTCTTTGTACAAGGGCTAGTCTTTTTTTCACCCAAAAAATAAAAAAAAGTATATGGTTATGTATTTGTGAATTGGTTATAAAATGGGAAGTATTTTTTTGATTTCTGTTTTTTTTTGCTTTCTTTATTGTATAACCAAAACATATTTTTAACTTTTTTTGTTGGATTTTAGGTGGGGGTGGGGGACACAAAAAGAATGGTTATTTTTTTTTTTCCATGTTTTGCTTTAAAATGATTTATTTTCCTAAACCACTTTGTAAAAAAGCCAAAAAACATCAAGGAATAAAACATTATATCAAAACCTTTGATAAGTTTTTTATTTCAACCATATAGTTTTTATTAGGCCGGATGGTATAAGGGGTGAAAACTCACCTGACACGTCAGCGCCACATCAGCTTTTTCTCTCCAACTTTAAAACTCATCTCAACTCAACTTTCAACCTTAATAAGAACTCACATTACCACTAAAACCCACCTTACATTAAAATACTCACTTTATATAAAATATACTCCACTAAATACCCACACACTCACAACAAAATAAAATACACTTAATAAAAACACGGTGGACCCACAAAACTTGAACTCACACTAGGTGAGTTTCTCACCTAGTTGCACCATATTTGCATGCAAAGTCACCGAGCAAAACCCACCATAATGAAGTGACTTTAGAGGCGGCATAAGAACTCATGCGTGAGTTTGAACTCACCGCGGTGAGTTTGCTCTTATACCGTCCAGCCTTAGAATGAATCAAAGAATTACAAAGCGTTATATATGCAGATTTAACACTCAATTAAATGATAATAATTTAGTATTAAACAAGCAAACTTAAACAAAGGTACAAGTTTGCAAGTGAACTTTGAGTTCGTCTGATGGGATTGGGGACCAAAACGAGTTCAAGTGAGAGTAAGTGTTCTTCTTAAACGATACAATAAATGTGAAGGAGATAAAATTTACTTCGATTGACATTCTCTTTATATAAGAGACATACGATGAAGTCACGTGAGGTTGTTGAGGTGTCAAATATTTAATGGAAAAGTACATCTTCATTAAATGCTTATATTCTTGGAAACACAACAACGTTTCTTTAGTGAACAATGCTAAGAACTCTTCACTGTTTTTTGCACCAACTCGTACTTGTCTTGACTTTCTCAAAGATGCAATTTATCCCGCTCTTTTGCAATGTTAAAAAGTCCCGCCTAAATATCTTGAAATATTTTGAGCTATGCTATGTTGGCTGAGTCAAAGA
>BQNB010038068.1:0-49008 GCA_026074375.1 Tanacetum coccineum | reverse complement strand
ACAATTCTTTGCAATAACTATACAAAATGGGTTAATATTGTGGGATAAATGATGCTATAAAATAGACGTTATTTGATGTTATCAACTATACTAAAGGCTGTGTAGATTTCTGGTGCACTGACCGATGGGGCTATTAGGAATCGATCAATTAAGAAGGTTGAGAAAAGAGGAAATGTGGGGGAACCTAGCAAGGATAAGAATGGTAGGGACGATAATAAGAGGACTAGGACTGGAAATGCTTTTGCTTCTACCGCAAACCATGTAGGAAGAGAGAATATGGGTGCTTGGCCCAAGTGTACCACCTGCAACTCCTACCATGCACCCGAAGGGCCTTGTCGCATATGCTTTAACTGTAATCGCCCGAGTTATTTGGCAAAGGATTGTAGAGGCGTGCCAAGGAATGTGAATCCTGTCAATGCTAGAAACCCAACTGTTAGGGCATGTTATGAGTGTGGTAGTACCGACCATGTCAGGTCATCTTGTCCTAGATTGAATAGGGCACAAGGACCGAAAGGAAATCATCCAAACCAAGTTTCTACTAATAACGGGGGTCAATGTCGTGGAAACCAATGGAACCAAGCTAGGGGTAAGGCATTCATGTTGGGAGCAAAGGAAGCTTACTAGGATCTAAACATTGTAACGGGTACGTTTACTTTGAACAATCATTTTGCTACTACCTTATTTGACTCTGGTGCCAACTATAGTTTTGTTTCCACTACTTTTATACCTCTGTTAGGCATAGAGCCCACCGAATTAGGTTTCAGATATGAGATTGAGATAGCTAGCGGGCAGCTAGTGGAGATTAAAAAGGTTATTAAGGGTTGCAAACTAAAAATCAAGGGTCATGTCTTTGACATTAATTTGATACCTTTTGGGTATGGGAGTTTTGATGTGATTATAGGTATGGATTGGTTGTCTAATCATAAGGCTGAATTAATTTGTCATGAGAAAGTAGTGAGGATACCACTACTAGATCGCAAGGTGGTTAGATTATTAGGAGAGAATCCAGAAAAAAAGATGAGGCAACTAAAGAGTGCTAAGGCTAAAGAGAAAGAACAAGAAGAGATACTAGTAGTGAGAGATTTTCCTGAGGTATTCCCGGATGACCTATCTGGATTGCCGCCTGTTCAGGAAATTTAGTTTCAAATTGAGTTAATCCCTAGAGCAACGCCGGTAGCAAAGTCCCCCTATCGTTTGGCACCTTCTGAATTGAAGGAGTTGTCAGGATAACTCAAGGAACTCCAAGACAAAGGTTTCATTTGACCAAGTTCATCGCCTTAGGGAGCGCGGGTATTGTTCATTAAGAAAAAGGATGGTTCTTTTAGGATATGCATTAATTATAGGGAATTGAACAAGTTAACAGTTAAGAATCGTTATCCGCTTCCTATGATTGATGATCTATTTGACCAACTGCAAGGGTTACAGTTTTTCTCAAAGATAGATCTTAGGTCTGGATACCATCAGCTGAGAGTGCATGAAGATAACATTCCAAAGACTACGTTAGAACTCGTTATGGACATTTTGAGTTCACAATAATGCCCTTTAGTCTAACTAACGCACCAGCGATATTCATGGATTTGATGAATAGAGTTTGTAGGACTTATCTTGATAAGTTTGTGATAGTGTTTATAGACGATATCTTAATCTACTCTAAGACTCAGGAGGAGCATGTAGAACACTTAAGGTTAGTCTTGGAACTGCTGAAGAAGGAGAAACTGTATGCTAAGTTTTCTAAGTGTGAATTCTGGCTAAGAGAAGTGAAGTTTCTTAGGCATATGATAAATGGTAATGGGATTCATGTAGGCCCTAGTAAAATTGAAGCTGTTAAGAATTGGAAAGCCCCTAGAACTCTGACTGAGGTTCGTTCATTCCTAGGATTGGTTGGATATTACCGTAGGTTCATTGAGAACTTTTCTAATATAGCTAAGTCACTTACTATCTTGACTCAGAAGTGTAAGACTTTAGATTGGGGTGAGGAACAGGAATTAACATTTTAAACCTTGAAGGATAAGTTATGTAATGCTCCTGTTCGAGCTCTCCCCGATGGACCGGAAGACTTTGTGGTATATTATGATGCGTCTAGGATAGGACTAGGCTGTGTGTTAATGCAAAGAGGTAAGGTGATAGCCTACGTGTCTAGGCAGTTTATGGTCTTGCCAGTTGTAAATTCAGTGAAGAAGTATACTACCCATTGATTTAGGAGTGGATGCGGTTGTGTTTGCACTTAAAGATCTGGAGACATCTTTTCTGTAAGGGACAAAAAAGAGTGTCATCTATATGGACCATAAGAGTATTCAACATATCTTTAGTAAAAAAGAGTTAAATATGCGACAACGTCGCTAGATAGAGTTGTTTGGTGATTATGACTATGAAATTCGCTACCATCCTGGTAAGGCGAATGTGGTGGCTGATGCCCTAAGTAGGAAGGAAAGAGTAAAGCATAAGAGAGTTAGAGCTTAGGAATATGATCCTTTAGTCGAGTATCAAAGATAGGATACTGGTGGCTTAGAAGGAAGCTGTGGATGAGTTTGTAGTATTGTAGAAAGGTTTTGATGAGATGATAGAATAAAGAAGTAATGGGACTTTGTACTACCTTGATCGAATATGGGTACCTTTGAAAGGTGTGAGGTATGAGTACCTTGTTAATAGGATGGAAGTCCATAAGTCAGAAAGTCACTTTGTACACCTAGGAGCTGATTAAAATGTATTTATGATTTAGGATAGGTATTGGTGGATTGGAATAAAATGGATATTGTGACTATGTTTAGTAAGTGTTTGACTTGTCTGAATAAAAGGTTTAAGGATGTGCATCAACTGGCCATTGGCTGCTCCAGCAACCTAAGATTCCCGTATGGAAATGGGAAGGGATAGCTTATGGAATTGTGACTATGTTTCCTAGTCTAGTAGTGGGCACATGTACCACATCTGGGTAATTGTGGATGCCGATTGACTAAGTTTACTGCTCATTTCCTACCTATGGTGTGATCGATTATAAGTGGAAAGAAAGATGGGTAGATTGTATTTGAATGAGTAGTTGCAAGACATGGGTTGTGTCAATCTGCGATTTCATCTGATCATGATAGTCTGTTTAAATCGAGGTTTTGGCTAGTCAATTGGCAGAAGAGAGGCATTAGGAACTCGTTTAGACATGAGTACAGCTTATCACCCTTAGACCGATGGTCAGAGTGAGAGTACTATTCAGACTTTGGAAGACATGCTTAGAGCGTGCGTCCTGGACTTCGGAGGAAATTGGGATGTTCATCTTCCTTTGGTCGAGTTTTCATATAACAATAGTTATCATTCTAGTGTGAGATGTGCTCCGTTTGAAGCATTGTATGGTAGAAAGTGTCGTTCACCAATTATGTGGGCTGAGGTTGGAGAAGGTCAGTTGATAGGACCTGAGTTAGTACAAGAGACTACTGAGAAGATCTCGCAGATTAAGGATAAACTTAAGGTTGCGCGTGATCGTTAGAAAAGTTATGCTGATAAGAGGAGGAAGCCTTTAGAGTTTAGTGTAGGTGACTATGTCTTGCTCAAAGTGTCGCCTTGGAAATGTGTGGTACGCTTTGGGAAGAAAGGGAAACTAGCACTTAGATTTGTTGGACCTTTTGAGATCATTGAGAAGGTAGGTTCTGTGACCTATCGGTTAGACTTACCTGAGGAATTGAATGGTGTTCATGACATGTTCCACGTGTCGAACCTTAAGAAGTGTTTGGCTGATCCAACACTGCAAATGCCTTTGGATGAGATTCGGGTTGATGATAAGTTGAAATTTATGGAAGAGCCTGTGGAAATTTTGAAAAGAGAGTTTAAGAAGCTGAAGCGTAGTAGGATTGCCATCGTCAAGGTTCAGTGGAATTCGAAACGTGGTCCTGAATTCAAGTGGGAACGTGAGGATTAGATGAAACTGGAGTACCCGCATTTGTTTAGTGATGTTAGTAACTGAATTTCGGGGTCAAAATTCTTTTAAGGGGGGTAGAATGTAACCTTTGCCCTTTTGTGTTATGAATATTTCATTTATAGTCCTTTGACTATTTGACGTTTGTCAGTTTATTCAGATTTTTGTATCGTATTGACGGTGGTGATTTTATGAGAATTGTGGTGATTTATGGTTTGTTGTGATTAATAATCCCTTTTTGGAAGGTATTATTATGTTATTTGTATTCCGGGTGGTTTGACTCGTGAATTTTGAGAAATGCCGAAAAACGAGTCATGTCACGTCCGTTAATGTCCAAATGAGTTTTGAAGGGTTTAAAGTGTAAATATGTCGTGTAAATACTCTAGGTTAATGGAAAGGTATTTTTAAGATGAATAAAAATGCTAATTAACTTTGGGGAAAATTTTACGATAAAGTTTTACGAGTATTTAAGTGATCTCGACACGAAAAGAAAGACCCGAACCCCTCCTAGGATGCTATTCCTAACCGTGTAAGCCTAGGGGACAAGGCGGCAAAAATTTAGCTAACTTTGTCCCAAGTTGGTACATAAGATGCTTTCCAATCCATCATTTCTCATAATCCTTTCATTTCAAAAAAATAAAACACACACATAAGTGTGTGTGTGCCTTATGCGTCCGAACCAAGCAAACCACAAAACACCATAAATTTTCCAACTTTAATCAAGAACGAGATACTACGGGTTGATACGAGTATTTGGGTATTCATTTAAACAACGTTTGGGTTGTCCGGTTCGTGTCAAAATCTACATTTTTGAAGATTTTCTTGTAAGTTCCTAAATTTAAATTTCGTTTGTCCTTTTGGGTTTATATTGATGCATAGATGTTAGTTGTACAAGTTGATCGTCGTGAAAATCGATTTTTAGAAACGAAACGGATATAAAAGGGGTGTTTGGTTGCGTCGGATAAGAAAAGAAACAAAGGGGTTTTTGTAGTTTTGATGTTGTGGTCGTGATGGTTGAGAAACATATATTGTTAAATAGCTTATTTTGTATAATAGCATGTATAGCTTATTTTTGGGCTTATTTCGTGGCTTATTGTGAGCTTATAGCTCGCAACTTATTTTGAAAAACACAAGGAAATGTGTTTTGATTATTTACATAGTATGGCGTATGTCGTGGACTATTTTTATAGTTTATGGTAGTAACCAAATGCGATACGTAGCTTATTAGGTTATTGTCAATCTTAATATATGTATTGTGGAGCTTATGGGCTCACGGCCAATAAGCCCATTTAAGTCGTGGCTTAATGGGAGGGCTTATTGTGGTCCGGATTATTTCCTACTTATTAGTATAAGCTTATGTATATAAATGGACGTTGGTTTTGGACTTGGATCGTATTTTGGACTTATAAATATCTTAATGGACCCTTATTGGGCCTTAAAGCCCAATAAGCGATATTTAGCCGTTATAAGAGTTTTGACGAACTTTTTGAAAGTGAAATGTATTTACGAAGTGATATTTAATGCTATTTTGGGAAAAACATTTTAGTAAACGTTAAAGATTTAGATTTTGAAATTTTGTCGAAAAGTGTCGAAATGGTGAAAAGTGTTGAACTTAAGGTTTGAAACTTTGGAAAACGTTATATAAACGTACGGGTCATGTCGAAATTTTGTAAAAAGTTTATACTTAGAAATTTTACTTAAAAACATGATTTTTGATTTAAATAATAAAATATTATTATTTTATTATTAAATAAATTCACTAAAAGACAAAAAATATAATTTTTCTCGAAACTTCTCAAATATGTTTAGTATGAGTAAACGTTCTATTTTCAACCATATTATGATTATTTTCACGGTGACTAAGGTTACCGAATGGACTTATCGAGATATATTTATAATTATTAATTATAAATATTTAGGTATATTATTTATCTATTTTCTTTAAATAGTATAAGTATGGATTATTGAGCTATAGGATTGATATGATTGATGGGATATGTTATGAACCATCACACCACTAAATTGTTATGTGTAATTGTACAACGCGTCTAAACTTATGCTACTCAAACGTACAGATGTTTTGGAAAATGATTGATTAAGGAAATGAATGATTAAAATGGGACATTAACTAGACTAGGTCGTGTGCGGATGTCGTTGCATTTGCTTGTGTGATTGTGATTTGGGTGCTAAAGACTTGCTTGAGGTGAGTTCTCGTAGCCCCATTTTCTACTATTTTTCCGTTAGGGGAAAATGATACTCAAATGTGTTTTGAATTGAATTGTGCGAAATGTGGGTTTTTTTTTACAAGATATGTGCTTATGACTGCTATGTGAATATATGTGTTACATGATTGTTTAGATCGGAGGGGTACGCCTATCTCAGTATTTGTATGATTGTTTGGATCAGATGGGTACGCCTACCCCGTATTTGTGTAGTTATTAGAGCGGATAGGTGCGCCTACCCTGGTATGTGTGAGGTCCTGTTGTAATTTAGTGCTCCAACTGGTAGCCTCTTTAGGTTCATAAGTGACATATGGTGATTCACTAGCGGGATTGCTAGGTTGTGTTACATGACTAGCGGGGATGCTATGTCATGGGTTATTTGCATATATATCCAATGTCACATTGCACTATTGTCCACTGTTTTGAAATATAGGCACAGCTTTTAGGTTTAAGGTCAAACCTACGAGCTCACCGACATTATTGTTGACGTTTTAGAGTATCATTTTCAGGTGAAGTGAAAGAGGAATAATTTGGTGTTATGTGATAGGAGACTTAGAAGTATCCTATGTGGATTTCTCATATGAAGTCTTGCTTGTTTATTTTATTTGGTTTTAGTATTTGGAAGATTTTGGTTTAAGTTTAGATTTGGACCCCTGTGCGGGCTATTGGATATTGTAAGAGTTTACGGATTTGATTGTGAATTAGGACATCACTCGAGGTTGTTCGAGGTTGATGGTCTTCGTAACACTTAAAGTTTATGCATTGTAGTTTTCTCTATATTGTATCTTGTGTTATGATTGATCATTATGGTGCGCTCCTGAGTTTCCGCCATTGTCGGGGTGTGACACGTTTATTTTTCCAGATCCACTTCATGTTAATGACATTTTTGCAGAGTGGTCTGTCGACTAATTCACATACATCTAATCGATCAAACTGGTGAAGTTCTTCCTGCATTGCTTCAATCCATGCAGAATCAGCCATGGCTTCTTTGATGTTCTTTGGTTCGGTTCGACTCACGGTGAGTGCGAACATACGCATCTCGCCATCTCTTTCTAGCTAACGTCTTGTTCTAATTGATTGAGAAGGATTTCCAATGACTTGTTCTAACGGATGATCTTTTGTCTAACAATGTTCAGAAGGATGTCGTTGATAGAATGTATGCATGTTTGACAAGTCAACATGACGAGACGATGTCTCCCCTTGTTCTTGTACCGGTGTACTAAAGATGTTGATAAATTCAACTTTGTCAAATTGTTCATATTCTTTATTGGTTTCTGCTGAATAATGTTCTCATTGACAGTGACAGATGGTACTTGAGTTGGTGCTTGACTTGTAGTTTAAGGTGTTGTTTGAATGTTCAATGGAGGTGTATCTTCAGTAACGGTTGTGGAAGTAGATTGAGTTGTGTTATGTTGTTGACGTTTATCAGGAGCATCAGCAGCATGTACAACGGAAGAATTTAACACAATTGGAGTAGTTCCATTAAGTAATTCATTGAACATCAGACTAAATAGCAAATCTAGCTTATTTGACAGTGTTACTGTCTCAGCTGTTTGTGGAACATTTTCTTAACTTTGAGGACCGGGACTTAAACTGTCAAGTTCAAGTGTCGTTGTCGGACATTGTGGAACAGGGTCAGAACTGATGTGATCTGACGCCATTAGAGGCAATTCGTCAAAGTTAACATGAATGGTTTCGAATATCACTTTTGTTCTTTTGTTATATACCCGATATGCTCTTGACTGAGTAGAATACCCTACAAAAATGCATGCATCACCTTTTTCCATCATTTTTTCAAGATTTTCTCCATCTCTGACGATGTAGCACAGAGAGCCAAAAATGTAAAAGAACTTAACTGATGGTTTCCGGCCATTGATGATGTGGTAAGGTGTTTTCTCATGTCAAGGAATTACGAGTGAACGGTTTGGAGTAAAACATGTTGTGGCAATTGCTTCAGCCCAAAAGTATAGAGGAACTTTAGCGGCGCTTAGCATTGTTCGAGCAGCCTCAACAAGAGTACGGTTTCGTCTTTCGACAACGCCGTTTTGTTCAGGTGTTCGAGCAGTTGACGTTTAGTGTTCAATCCCTTCTTGAGCAAAGTATGCATGAAGAGTTTTATTCAAGAATTCGGTGCCTTTGTCAGTTTGAACTGTTCTAACTTGAGCATGAAGTCCTCTTTGGACCTTAAGAAGTAAGTCCAAGTATATCTAGAGTAGACATTAATAATTACGAGAACATATTTTTTTCCATTAATACTTTCTACCCGCATAGGACCACATAAGTCCATATGTAGAAGTTGGAACCGTCTTTTGGAGCTTGGGGTAGACTTTGTGTGAAAAGACTTTCGTTTGCCTTTCCCCAACTCACAAGAAGAACAAAGATGATCTTTGACGAATTTTAACTTTGGAAGACCAATCACAATATCATTATTTGACAACAAGTTGATGGAATCGAAGTTCAAGTGAGAAAGACGACGATGCCATAACCAAGCTTGTGACGATGTAGCTTTAGCCATTAAGCAAATTGGATTGGGAGTGGATGTATCTTGAAGAGTGATGGAATACATATTTGTGCCATAAGATCATGTGAGTAGATCATTTCCTTTCAAATCACGGATGTAACATGTAGAATTCCGAAAAGCAACATCCAAATCCGCATCACAGAATTGACCAATAGAGAATAAATTGTGATTCAGTCCTTCGACGTAATAAACCCTTTTGATTGTGATATGTCCTTGAACCAGATCTCCATAACTAAGATTCAGTGCAATTTGATCATTTCCAAACATTACCGTACCTAGAAATTTCTCCATAAAATTACTTAGAAGCTTGAGATTTTCCGTCATGTGCTTTGAGCACTCAAAGTCGACGATGAATATAATTATGTAACACCCCCATATTTACAATATAGTAGCGGAAGCTAATCTGGGGTATTACTTCATAGTACAACAGTCACAATCATAGAAAACGACTCAAAAGAGACGTTTTTAAAATATACGTTATCATTCATTAAAATCAGAGTTTTACAAAGGCAGGTCCTAAAATCTAGAAACATAAAATGTGAATGATAACAAGTTTTAGCCATCTTCAAGTCCATGCCACTCCATGCCATAAGTTGCTCAATTACCTGAGATAAACATGCTAAAAAGGATCAACACAATGGTTGAGTGAAATTCATAGGTTTATGGTAAATAGTTTGAATACAAATTATAGTGTAACATTTGCACGAGCACAATTATTATGGAAAACAGTATTATTATGGAAAACAACATTATCATGGAGAACAACATTATTATGGAGAACAGTTGAATGCAAGTCATCATAATGGTAATAATTGCAACGAATACAATTATCATGGAAAAATGGTAACATTATTATTGCATCTAAGCTCATGACACCAATACGTTAACAGGGAAAATCACCGTAGTGACATTGGTTGAGGAACAAATGTCCCCGTGGAAAAGGTAACTTGCCAAGGTTACCCATTAGGTCAAATATAGTGCGTTTGGCTACCCTATGAATGGGTATACAAACGGGAGTCGTCACCCCCAATAGATCTATTCACAATATTCGCGCTCACTCGTAAGCAATTAATGGTTCATGATATGGAAATAATGGCACTGGAAGCTACTTAGGCAATAATATATCTGGATAGCATACAGTTGGAAAAACACTTGCATTTATGGTAAAATAATCATGTTGTTCAAAATTCATAGTTTAAGCATGTATCCCCCTCGCGGGTTTATGAAAACATTAAAGAGATTGAAAAGCGAGGCTATGAACTCACTAAGTCTTTAAAAAGTAATCACATTGTTATAAAATAAGTATGTAAAAGAGTTTGTAAATAAGCATGTATTCCTCTCGCGGGTTTATAAAACATTCAAAAGATTGAAAAGCGAGGCTATGAACTCTCTAAGTCTTTGAAAAGTAATCACATTGTTATAAAATAAGTATGTAAAAGAGTTTGTAAATAAGCATGTATCCCCCTTGCGGGTTTATAAAACATTCAAAAGATTGAAAAGCAAGGCTATGAACTCACCTTAACAGTATAATGAAATCTGATTAACGGCAAAAGTATATCAAAGGAAAGGCGTCTGTATGGTAGTACACCATTATCTGCTCGGGCGGAAAGTATATCAACTTGAAAGAAATCAGCTTCATCACGTAACCTGGGATAATATGGCGAGTCTTAGGAAGATTGTACTCTAGAACTTTGATTCTAAGAGTTTAATATTGTTATAAGTTTAATTGGAGAGTTTGGAATTATTGTATCACCGTTCGGGCCATCATAATTCAGAGGTCATTCAGTAAATGTTTGAGGAGCTAGGGCACTTTAAATCGTAAACCCAACAACTTAGTCAGAACGTAATACCAAGATGAAACCCCTTAATATGAAGCTCCCTAGTATTGTGGTACGATATAGATTCGGGACAGGACTTTTAAAAGCACATCGATGATGAATTATATAATAGTTATAACATAATCGGTTTTAAGCGTTTTGTTCAATAACTGGAAATGATAAGCACGTCAAGCGTTAATTAAAGTTAAGTCTTATAAGGGTTTGAACACATTTTTATACTTTTTTAAAATGTTACATTTAAGACCCTTAAGAATGAAAAATGGCAAAATATACCTTTGGATTATACACTTTTACGAGTTTGGTCCTTTTAGTTTAAAAGATATACAAAGTAAACCTTGTACATTGGAAAGTGACATAATAGACCCCTATAGTTATAACTTTGGAAATATGGCAAAAATAGTCCTTGTACTTATAAGTTTTCAAAAGTTACAGTATATACCCCTTGCATGAAAATGATTTACAAAACAAGTCCAAAATCCATAATAATGATATTTTTCAATTTGAAAAGTAATTTGCAGGTTATATCTTATTAATATAAGCTAAAATATGATGTTTTAACGTAATGAAAGTTTAAAATCATGACTCGTTAAGCTTGAAATCAAAACGGGTCGAATCGGGGTTTTAAAAAGAAAACGCCTAGGTTTTTAATTCAAATTTTATCAAGACTTTATAAAAAGTTTAAAATAACATTATTTTAACTTATTAGAATAGATTATAACAACATTTTACCATTTTAGCTTGTGGATTAATCAAAAATAAGAAAATAGGGTTTCGGGTGTACGATTTTGGATCAAAAAGGAAAACACATGGATCTTAAGCTTTAAAACTTTAACAAGAGATTGAACATGATCATATAACATTCATGAGAGTGTAGAAGCAGAAATGGATCATAAGGAACCTGGTTTTGAGCTTAAATGGTTAAAAATGGGTCGAATGGGGTCATTAAGCTTCGTACGCCTAGATTTGAGGTCTCAGGGCTTCAAGGCTTGATTACTTCTCTTGATTTTTGCATTTGGGTCTTCTTAGAACTTCTCTTGATCAAAACTTAGCTGCCATTGATGAGATAAATGAAGGCATGGTACCCCCTTTTTATACTCGTTCGACCTTGGAGGGCCAATGGAACTTGGGGATTAGGTTGACAGTTGTGGGTGATGTGGAGAAGCTATGAAAGTGACAAGGATGGTCTATAAGTGTTGTTTTTTTTTGTTTTACATGGGAGGTCTAGTAGGTGACATGGTAAAGCTATGGTGTAGCTAGGAGGAGTTGGAAGGCATTTTTGGTGGTAAGGTGGTCGCGGGTAGCTTAGAGCCAAAGGGAGGAGATGTGGCTGATTTTAGAGCCATGTGATGGGTTAAGTAACTTTATAAGCTGCTTAGAGATGATGATAGAGCTGCTAGAAATGTGTGGTTGCATGGCTGGATTTTTAAAATGGGTTAAAACAAGTAAAAAAGGTGTGCGGGTCATTTTGAGCAAGGGTTAGGGTTTTTTAGTTTATTTTTTGAGTGCATTTGATTAGTAATGATGGAATATGGATTGTAATGTTTGTATTATGAGTTTATAACATGATTTGATCATTGGTTTGGGTTTAAAGTGGGTAAAAACAAAGAAATGAGTCGCGGGTTGGCTTAGGGTTCGAACTAGGGTTTTTCGGATTTAATTTGCGTACATTGAGGTTATAATAATGGAATATGATTTGTAATGTTGTAAATCACGTATTTACAACTTATTTGACTAATGGTTGAAGTTAAAAACAGATAAAAACAAAGAAACGGGTCACGGTTTAGAAAATAGCTCGGGTTAGGGTTTCTAGGTTTGAATTCGTATAATTTTATGAAATGAGATTGAATATGGATTGTAAATGAAGTGCGTTGATTACTCATAACTTGTACTTAATAGATTGTACAAGATTCCTTAGGAAACGGAGGTAAAACGGTTATTTTAGATATCGTGCATTAATGACTTGTACATCAAGCTTTAAAGGACTTGTACCTTATTTTTTGAGGGAAAGTATATTCAAGTGAGATGTTATATTACTTGTTCATGTGCTTTGATTGATTGTACATTCATTTAGAATGTTAACTTTACATGAAATTAGGGTTTAGGCATAAACGATAACAATTTATGCTCATTTGATAATATCGTCGTGAAAACTTTGTTAAATGAATAACGTATATGATAAAATGGATATTAGATTGTTAACTTAACATGTTATGATGTTTGCTTGATATATATGTAGATAGGATTGTCATAGGTAGGTTGTGTGAGCTCGTTAACTTTAGTTATGGAAGTTACGTTGCATAATAAGAGATTAAAGCAAAAAAATTCCCCATAAAAAGTAATGTATTATATAATAAGTAGATATTACATTGATGAAATACTATAAAAGTACGGGTTGTTATAGTCTCCACCCCTTAAACAAATCTCGTCTCGAGATTTAGATGAATGTTAAAGTGAGATTAGGTAATACATAGGAATACTTAGCACGAACTTGCTTTTCATGTTAGGCTAATCAAGATTACAAGTTCACGTGTGTGATGCATTTATAATTATGTTGTGCACCATAATTATAATTGCCTCCTTCCACACGTCTACTTACTTCCAAGATTACACATCTCTAATAACTTGGTAAAAAATAATATAAGTTATAATAGTTACGTAGTATTTGGTAAGCAAATTTCTTACATACACTGCTTGGGGAAATAAAGTGGCACGGAGGATATTGATGGCAAAAGAAAAGCAGTTATAGTTAAGGTTTTAACCTTGTTCTCTATAACCATGGCTCTGATACCACTCTGTAATACCCCCATTTTTACAATATAGCAGCGGAAGCTAATCTGGGGTATTACTTCATAGTACAATAATCACAATCATAGAAAACGACTCAAAACAAACATTTTTAAACGATATGTTAGTATTCATTAAAATCGGAGTTTTACAAAGGCAGGTCCCAAAATCTAGAAACATAAAATGTGAATGATAACAAGTTTTAGCCATCTTCAAGTCCATGCCACTCCATGCCATAAGTTGCTCAATTACCTGAGATAAACATGCTAAAAAGGATCAACACAAAGGTTGAGTGAAATTCATAGGTTTATGGTAAATAGTTTGAATACAAATTATAGTGTAATAATTGCACGAGCATAATTATTATAGAAAATAGTATTATTATGGAAAACAACATTATCATGGAGAACAGCATTATTATGGAGAACAGTTGAATGCAAGTCATCAATAATGGTAATAATTGTAACGAATACAATTATCATGGAAAATGGTAACATTATTATTGCACCTAAGCTCATGACATCAATACGTTAACAGGGAAAATCACCGTAGTGACATTGGTTGAGGAACAATGTCCCCGTGAAAAGGTAACTTGCCAAGGTTACCCATTAGATCAAATATAGTGCGTTTGACTACCCTATGAATGGGTATACAAACGGGAGTCGTCACCCCCAATAGATCTATTCACAATATTCGCGTTTACTCACTATGCAAGTAATTAATGATTCATGATATGGAAATAGTGGCACTGAAAGCTACTTAGGCAATAATATATTTGGATAGCATACAGTTGGAAAAACACTTGCATTTATGGTAAAATAATCATGTTGTTCAAAATTCATAGTTTAAGCATATATCCCCCTCGCGAGTTTATGAAAACATTAAAGAGATTGAAAAGCGAGGTTATGAACTCACTAAGTCTTTGAAAAGTAATCACATTGTTATAAAATAAGTATGTAAAAGAGTTTGTAAATAAGCATGTATCCCCTCGCGGGTTTATAAAACATTTAAAAGATTGAAATGCAAGGCTATGAACTCACCTTAATAGTATAATGAAATCTGATTAACAGCAAAAGTATATCAAAGGAAAGGCGTCTATATGGTAGTACGACGTTATCTACTCGGGCGGAAAGTATATCAACTTGAAAGAAAGCAGCTTCGTCATGTAACCCGGGATAATATGTCGAGTCTTAGGAAGATTATACTCTAGAACTTTGATTCTAAGATTTTAATATTGTTATAAGTTTGATTGGAGAGTTTGGAATTATTGTATCACCGTTCAGGCCATCATAATTCAGAAGTCATTCAATAAACGTTTGAGGAGCTATGACACTTTAAAGCGTAAACCCAACAACTCAGTCAGAACGTAATACCAAGATGAAATCTCTTAATATGAAGCTCCCTAGTATTGTGGTACGATATAGATTTGGGATAGGATTTTTAAAAGCACATCGATGATGAATTTTATAATAGTTATAATATAATTGGTTTTAAGCGTTCTGCTCAATAACTGGAAATGATAAGCACGTCAAGCGTTAATTAAAGTTATGTCTTATAAGATTTTGAACACATTTTTATACTTTTTCAAGATGTTACATTTTAGACCTTTAAGAATGAAGAATGGCAAAATATACCCTTAGAGCTTCCACTTTTACGAGTTTGGTCCTTTTAGTTTAAAAGATATACAAAGTAAACCTTGTACTTTGGAAAGTGACATAATAGACCCCTATAGTTATAACTTTAGAAATATGGAAAAAATAGTCCTTGTATTTATAAGTTATCAAAAAGTTATGATATATACCCCTATGCATGAAAAATGTATCGTTCTTAGTCCAAAATCCATAATAATGATATTTTTCAATATGAAAAGTAATTTCAGGTTATAGCTTATTAATATAAACTAAAATATGAAGGTTTAACGTAACGAAAGTTTAAAATAACGATTCGTTAAGCTAGAAATCAAAACAGGTCAAATTAGGGTTTTAAAATGAAAACGCATGAGTTTTAATTCAAATTCTTTCAAGACTTAATAAAGTGATTATAATATCATTAGATGAGCTCATTAGAATAGCTTATAACTTCAGTTTACAAGATTAGCTTATAGATTTAAGAAAAACACAAAATTAGGGTTTCGTGAGCTCGGTTTGGATCAAAAAGGTAAAACACATATGTTTTTGAGTTCAAATCTTTTAACAATGGTTTAATCATGATCATATGAACATTATGAGGGTATGAAAACAGAATGTAAGCTTATGGAACCTGGTTTTGAGTTTATAGCTTGGAAATGGGTCGAAATCGGGACTTTTAGCTTCGTACGCCTAGAATAACGACTCCGGGCTTCTTTTATTGGTTTCTTTTGCTTCACTTCTGTTCTTGAGACTTCTTAGGACCTCTTAGGAACTTCTTTGAGCAAAGGATTACAGCTATGATGGGTTATAGAGGAGGAAGTAGGGGATGAGTTAGAATGAGGCGTGTTGAGCTCTATTTATAGCCTAAATGAGTCTTGGTGACCAAGGTGAAGGGCTAAGGTGGTATGGTTCTGATCTAGCTGTGTTGGAGGGTCTAGGGAGGTGATATGGAGGTCTATGGTAGTAGCTAGGCCAAGGTGGAAGTGGTTTGGGGTTGTTCTTAGTCGCGGCTGCCTTAACGACTAAGGGAGGTGATGTGGCCTCATAAGGAACCAAGAAATGGATATAGCAGCATGGTAAGCTGATTAAGGTAGCATGTGAGTGAGTCATGTGGTGCTTGAGTGCAAAAGGAAGTTTCAAAATGGGTTAAAATGCAAAAACGTGGCCGCGGGTCTCTTTAGGGCTCGAATAGGATTTTTAGCTTTTCATTTCATGTAAATTTAAGTTATAAGTGTGGATTAATGATCCTAAGACTTGTATTGAGGATTATTAACAAGAATTGATAGGTGGTTTGGGTTAAAAATGTGCGAAAATGAGTAAACGGGTCAAAAGTTCAAATTAGGGTTCAATTAGGGTTTTCTAGATTTAATTCTTGTACATTGTTGTTAAAATGGTGAAATGATGATGGAATGTGATTTGTAATCTTGTAATTTATGTTATTACAACTTATTTGAGTATTGGTTTTAGGGTTTAGGGTTTTGAATTTGGGTTTTGAGTTTAAAAATATGTGTGAGAGCTTACAAGTAGAATAATTAGGGTTTATACATTGTATATTGAGTGTAGTAGCTTGTACAAAAGTGGTGGTGAAGAAACTAGAATGAAAACGGAGGTAAAACGGCTATTTTAGATGTCATGCTTAATGACTTGTACATTGTGTTTTTAAAGACTTGCACTTTAACTTGGGAGAGTTTATATTTCAAATGAGATGTTATATTACTTGTACATATGCTTTAGTAACTTGTACATTCACTTTAGATATTAACCTTTCATGGAATTAGGGTTTTAGAGGTAAATGATAACGGTTTAAAGCCCGTCTTGATATAACGTTTCAAATGGTACATTATATGAGTAATGTACTTTGTAAAAATGATATTAAGATATTGACTTGACATGTTATGATGTTTTCTTAACATATATATAGATAGGATTGCCATAGGTAGGTTGCGTAAGCTCGTTAACTTTAAAAATGTAAACTATGATACGTAATGGAATGGAATGAAATGAAATTTTATTACCGTAAAAAGTAGTACTTAATAAAGTAAGTAGATATTACATTGATAAAGATACTGGAAAATTACGGGTTGTTATAGTCCCCCAACCTTACAGAAATCTCATCCCAAGATTTGATTGAGAGATAGAGTGATATTTGGAAACAGAAGTTCTTAGCTCCTACAGTTTCTAGTCTAATGGCCTACTTTGTGACAATTCCAACAACTAAAAGTGCATGGTCCTGTGTGATGCAGTGTACACTTCCTACAAAGGGGATGAGGTCCATTATATCTACGGTTTCCATTAGCCTTGAAGGTTTCCTGCCTTCCATTTTGTTGTTGGTGATGATCATTATTGCGGTTGTTATTGTTGCGGTTATCTTGGTAGTTGTGGTTGTTGCGATTGTTGGAGTGGTTATTGTTGTTATGATTATTGGGGTATTTGTTATTGTTACGATTATTAGGGTAGTTGTTGTCGTTTTTGTTGGTGTTTCTTTTATCCTCAAACTTTCTTTTATGATCATCAGTCTCTTGCACAGAATTGCGCTTTAGTATCTGATCCATTAGCCTCTGGGCTATGTTGAAAGCTTCCTCCAAAGTTTGAGGTTTTGAAGCAGTAACGTTTCCTTCAATGCTTTGGGGCATTCCCCCAATGAATGCTTCCATAAGTTTCTTAGAATTTGGCACCATGTTTAGACATAAGACTGCTAATTCTTGGAATCTTCTAACTTAAGTCTTGAGATCATCTCTTTTCACAACCAAGTTGTAAAATTCATCTTCCATTTTCTTGACTTTAGTTCGAGGGCAATACTTATTGGTCAAGAGCCTTTTTAATTTAGTCCAGGTGATCCTATTAGCTTGTTCTATTCTGATAGGTTGGGAATATGCATTCCACCAAGACAAGGCATCGTCGGTCCGGGTACCAGTAGCAAATGTCACTCTGTTTTCCTTGGCACAATTGCTACTAGAAAATACTCATTCAGTCCGTTCAAACTAGCGAATGAGTTCAACAGCTCCTTCTGTACCATTTAAGTAGAAAGGTTGACATCTTATAAATTCTTTGTAGTTTCCTCTTTTTGCTACAGGAATTTCTGTTGGTCCAGTGTTCCTATTGGGATTGTCGGCATTTGCCATGGCAGCAACTTGTGCTTCTAGGGCGGCAACAATACCATCAGTAATCAATTGCCGGATGGCAGCCTGAGTCATAGCTGGTGCTGCAGATGTTGATGTTCTCTTGGGAGGCATCTATCAACATATACAAGACAACACAGAATGAGAATCCATAAAATGATATAGTCATATCACAGATTAAGGTATGAGAATAAAAAGACTTGTGATCATTCTTTGATATTGCAGGATACAACGGAAATTTTTAGAATTTAAGACTTTGAGAGATAGATACGGAAATAATGGAATGAGTGATTCAATAGGAGGCTTAGTGTTTCTAAGTACAAAGATTTGAGAAAATCGGATGGTAAGAGAATTATAGTAATTTCAGATAAAGATAGGAGTCATCATACTATAGGATAGACAATCTTGACATATATAATTGGTATTATAAAACAACGAGGTATAATGGAATCACCACTTGTATAAATAACTTGTTTATATAATTTACATAGTAAAATTTGACAAGTGTCTTTATTCATACATCTAGTGGTTGGATTCTAGAAAACTCCAATCTGGTGGTTCTTCCTTGTTGTTTTTGAGTTCTGTGTCGCTTACAACTTTCTAGAATCTTATCAAAGGGATAGTCTGGTGATGATGTAGTTGACCTAACCGGTGATGAAGATCCTACTGATAAAGATGGAGATATAGGTGTTTCAGTGTCTTTAGGTGATGCAATCTTTTTAGAAGGAAAGAAATCTCAAGAATCAAACATTGGTGATAGTGATAATACTAGAGATGGTGGTAAAACAGCTGGTAGAGCAATAATAACTTGGGGTGGTGGAATAGCATCATATGCTTGTATGTTCTTTATATATAGATCATCATGTAAAGGTGAGAAGACTAGTATGTCCAAAAGATACTTAGTAAAATCATCGGAAGATTCAGGAGAAACGTTTCTCGGTGAGGCTGGGAAATAGTTTAGAATGTTCGTGGAGGAAAATGTATTTCAAATATGGAATCGGATATGTTGAGGGGACGAAGACATGACTGTAACAAAACTCAGTAGTAAATACTTAATGTACTTATATAATAGTATAATACTTTTTTTTTTTTTTTTTTTTATAGTTATGTATTTTTACATAGTATTCGGGAAAAGTAGTGGCATCTTTACAATTCAGGGTTATCAAGGACACAATAAGACTTTCATCAAAGATCTAAATTCGGAAATAAACTCGGACACAAACTTGAAACCTACTTTCACAGAAACAAGAGTATTTCTGTAACACCTCCATTTTCTACAATATAACAGCAGAAGCTAATCTAGGGTATTACTTCATAGTACAACAGTCACAATCATAGAAAACGACCCAAAAGAGACGTTTTTAAAAGATACGTTATCATTCATTAAAATCAGAGTTTTACAAAGGCAGGTCCCAAAATCTAAAAACATAAAATGTGAATGATAACAACTTTTAGTCATCTTCAAGTCCATGCCATAAGTTGCTCAATTACCTGAGATAAACATGCATAAAAAGGGTCAACACAAAGGTTGAGTGAAATTCATTGGTTTGAAATGTAATAGTTGAATACAGGTTATCATAATGGAAATATTTGCATTGCAGGGACAATTATTATGGAAAACGGTATGGAAAACATTATTATCATAGAGAACAGTTGAATGCAAGTTTAATGGTAAGTGGGTTACATTGTTATACACCCGTTATTGGTAATAATTACAACGAATACGATTATTATGGAAAAATGGTAACATTATTATTGAATCTAAGCTCAAGACACCAATAGGTTAACAGGGAAGATCACCGTAGTGATATTGGTTAGGGACAGATGTCCTCGTGGAAAAGATAACTTGCCAAGGTTACCCATTAGGTCAAATATAGTGCGTTTGGCTACCCTATGAATGGGTATATAAACGGGAGTCGTCACCTCTAATAGATCAATTCATAATATCCGCGCTCACTCGTAAGCAATTAATGGTTCATGATATGGAAATAATGGCACTGGAAGCTACTTAGGCAATAATATATCTGGATAGCATTAGTTGGAAAAACACTTGCATTCATGTTGTATCACAGGTTTATAAAGTATTCAAAAGATTAAAATGTGGGGTTATGAATTCATTAAGTTTTTGAAAAGTAATCACATTGTTATAAGATAAACAGGTATGTAAAAGAGTTTGTAACAGGCATGTATCCCACTCGCGGGTTTATGAAAACATTAAAGAGATTGAAAAGCGAGGCTATGAACTCACCTTAACATGGAAATCTGATTAACTGCAAAAGTATATCAAAGGAAAGGCGTCTGTATGGTAGTACGACGTTATCTACTCGGGCGGAAAGTATATCAACTTGAAAGAAAGCAGCTTCGTTACGTAACCTAGGATAATATGTCGAGTCTTAGGAAGATTATACTCTAGAACTTTGATTCTAAGATTTTAATATTGTTATAAGTTTGATTGGAGAGTTTGGAATTATTGTATCACCGTTCAGGCCATCATAATTCAGAAGTCATTCAATAAACGTTTGAGGAGCTATGACACTTTAAATCGTAAACCCAACAACTCAGTCAGAACGTAATACCAAGATGAAATCTCTTAATATGAAGCTCCCTAGTATTGTGGTACGATATAGATTCGGGATAGGATTTTTAAAAGCACATCGATGATGAATTTTATAATAGTTATAATATAATTGGTTTTAAGCGTTTTGCTCAATAACTGGAAATGATAAGCACGTCAAGCGTTAATTAAAGTTATGTCTTATAAGGTTTTGAACACATTTTTATACTTTTTCAAAATGTTACATTTTAGACCTTTAAGAATGAAGAATGGCAAAATATACCCTTAGAGCTTCCACTTTTACGAGTTTGGTCCTTTTAGTTTAAAAGATGTACAAAGTAAACCTTGTACTTTGGAAAGTGACATAATAGACCCCTATAGTTATAACTTTAGAAATATGGCAAAAATAGTCCTTGTATTTATAAGTTTTCAAAAAGTTACGATATATACCCCTATGCATGAAAAACGTATCGTTCTTAGTCCAAAATCCATAATAATGATATTTTTCAATATGAAAAGTAATTTACAGGTTATAGCTTATTAATATAAGCTAAAATATGAAGGTTTAACGTAACGAAAGTTTAAAATAACGATTCGTTAAGCTAGAAATCAAAACGGGTCAAATTAGGGTTTTAAAATGAAAACGCGCGGGTTTTAAGTTCAAATTCTTTCCAGACTTAATAAAGTACTTATTATAATGTTAGTTAAGCTTATTGGGATAGATTATAACAAAATTTTACAAGTTTAGCTTATAGATTAAGTAAAAACATGAAATTAGGGTTTCATGAGTTCGGTTTGGATCAAAAAGGTAAAACACATATGTTTTTTAGTTCAAAGCTTTATATAATGATTTAAGCATGATCATATGAACATTATAAGGGTATGAAAACAGAATGTAAGCTTATGGAACCTGGTTTTGAGTTTATAGCTTGGAAATGGGTCGAAATCAGGACTTTTAGCTTCGTACGCCTAGAATAACGACTCCCGGGCTTCTTTTCTTGGTTTCTTTTGCTTCACTTCTGTTCTTGAGACTTCTTAGGACCTCTTAGGAACTTCTTTGAGCAAAGGATTGCTGCTATGATGGGTTATAGAGGAGGAAGTGGGGGATGAGTTTGAATTAAGGGTTTACCCCCTCTATTTATACTCGAAATCAACCTTGGAGGTCAAGGAGACTTAGAGGCCAAGTTAGGACATATGTATCAACTAGAGGGTGTGTGTTGAAGGGTCTAGGGAGGTGATATGGAGGTCTATGGTAGTAGCTAGGCCAAGGTGGAAGTGGTTTTGGTGTTGTTCTTAGCCGCGGCTGCCTTAAGTACAAAGGGAGGTGATGTGGCCTCATAAGGAACCACGAAATGGATATAGCAGCATGGTAAGCTGCTTAAGGTAGCATGTGGGTGAGTCATGAGGTGCTTGAGTGCAAAAGGAAGTTTCAAAATGGGTTAAAATGCAAAAACGTGGCCGCGGGTCTCTTTAGAACTCGAATAGGATTTTTAGCTTTGCATTTCGTGTACATTTGAGTTATAAGTGTGGATTAATGATCCTAAGAATTGTGTTGAGGATTATTAGCAAAAATTGATAGTTGGTTTGGGTTAAAAATGGGCGAAAACGAGTAAACGGGCCAAAAGTTCAAATTAGGGTTCAATTAGGGTTTTCTAGATTTAATTCTTGTACATTGTTGTTAAAATGGTGAAATGATGATGGAATGTGATTTGTAATATTGTAATTTATGTTATTACAACTTATTTGAGTATTGGTTTAGGTTTACAATGGATAAAAACAAAGAAACCGGTCATGGTTTAGAAACTAGCTCGGTTTTAGGGTTTAGGGTTTTGAGTGTAAAAATATGTGTGAGAGCTTACGAGTAGAATAATTAGGGTTTATACATTGTATATTGAGTGTAGTAGCTTGTACAAAAGTTGTGGTGAAGAAACTAGAATGAAAACGGAGGTAAAACGGCTATTTTGAATGTCATGCTTAATGACTTGTACATTGTGTTTTTAAAGACTTGCACTTTGACTTGGAGGGAGTTTATATTTCAAATGAGATGTTATATTACTTGTACATATGTTTTAGTAACTTATACATTCACTTTAGATATTAACCTTTCATGGAATTAGGGTTTTAGAGGTAAACGATAACGGTTTAAAGCCCGTCTTGATATAACGTTGCAAATGGTACATTATATGAGTAATGTACTTTGTAAAAATGATATTAAGATATTGACTTGACATGTTATGATGTTTGCTTGACATATATGTAGATAGGATTGCCCTAGGTAGGTTGCGTGAGCTCGTTAACTTTAGAAATGTAAACTATGATACGTAATGGAATGGAATGAAATGAAATTTTATTCCCGTAAAAAGTAGTACTTAATAAAGTAAGTAGATATTACATTGATAAAGATACTGGAAAATTATGGGTTGTTATATACTTTTTCTTAAAAGTAAAGGGATTGATCTTATGGCTCTTGTTAGAAAGAAAGGTGAAAAGGGACGATACTCTTTTTTGGGATGAAGTATGGTTGGAGGAGAATACGTTGAAGTACCAATTCTCGAGGATATATCCTCTCGAAACTTATAAGCAAATTATAGTCGCTTGTTGATAATATGCGACATAGTTCAAATGATTATTCTTATCATCGTTCTTTAAGGGGTGGGGCTGAAGAAGAACATCAGAGCGAGTTACATTCTCGTCTTGCAAATTTAATCTTACCCCAAATGCATGATCGATGGTACTGGTCTTTGGAAGCTACGAGAGAATTCTTGGTGAAATCGGTTCATAATCTTATAGACGATTCTTTATTATATGTGGATGACGTGCTAACGAGATGTGTGACAGTTATTCCAATTAAGGTAACTATGTTTGCTTGGAGAGTTCGTATGGATAAACTTTCAACTTGGCTGAATTTTTATCTTATGGGTTTGGAAATTACCACTGTGTTTGCCATTTATGTAACATAGCATTAGAGTCCACATCTCATATTTTGTTCTCCTATTCTTTGGCTCGTCAAGTAAGGAGTAAGGTGCTACGTTGGTGGGAGCTTGATGATCCAAAGATAAGTTCTTATGATAAGTGGCTTTTATGGTTCAATAACATTTGTATGTCTAAGAACTTGAAGGTTGTTTTCGAAGGAGCTTTTTTGTTTTAGTAAAGGGTTTTCCCGGTAAATATTATCAGGCAAAAAACAATTTTTTTTGGTAAAAGGTTTTCCCGTTAAATTTTATTACTCCAAAAAATGACTCAGTACAATGGATGTGAATGAATATCACATCTCACCCCGCTACATAGCCAAAAAAAATTAAGTACAAAGGATGTAGGTGAAGCCTACACCGCAACCCAAACTCAGGCGAAACAAACGCACCAACTGTGCTTTAAACCTAACCTATCATAAGAATAAGAAAGACATGCCAAACTTATGAGACCTACATACGCTAGCTAAGTTGGCCATGAAGACTGATGTCAAACGAATTAGTAAACTTTATTTGAGCATTAGTCAAACCACAGTCATCAAAGTCATCATCATCGTACATGTTTTTATTGTAAGTCTCGTTCCATTTTTCATATAAGCTTTTTATTCCCACACTACTACTACTTTTAGAGATTTGGTTTACCTAGGAACTCGTTGATGCCATAAAAATGCAGTTTCATTAACACCTCGTCCACTTCACTATCACTATCCGCATTAACTGAACTATCAACCTTTTTTAGCGGTTTCTCATCATCATCCACAATCATAAGTTTTCCGTCTAGTATATTTTTTCTAGGTCATTAATCCTTGCTGGTAGAGGGGTGGTACACTACCAAATGCCACATATGAAGTCATATGAGCAGAAGAAACCACGTCAAAATTTACCTCCTTCTCGAAGGAGTTTTCTACGTGATGTGGTGGCTTTTGTGGAGATTCCGGAATTAGATGTTATTTGGCAATAGTCATCGTAGAAGGTAGGTTTTATTTAATGATGTTCAATTATTGTTTACTTGATGTTTTAGTCACTGTAAAACTAAATTGAAGTGGGTAATTTGGATGCAAAATTCTAGCCTTATCAATTTGAACTAAAGTGCAAAATTCATCTTTGTGGTTTGCCATAAAACCGTCTCACGTCCCTCATCAATACTACGCCCAAATTTCATCCCCCCGTCAGTAAATTGAGGCATCATACGTCCCTGAGGACGAACGATACAAAAAATTTTCGTTAATTACTAACGAAGGTCTAAAATGAGGGTATTGTTGTCTTTTTGTTGCCACAGGGATGTATGGTGAACCTTTGATTAAAAAATTTTAATTTTTTATTTAATCTTTTTTAAAATAAAATATTTTTTAACATTATTGTTCTTAAAAAAAATTCGCACATTTTAAAATCTTAATTTTTTTAAAAAATATTAAATTCTTTTCGTACTTTTTAAATTTAAAAGAAAATTTACGTTATTATTCGTGAGAAAATTTTTTATTCGCACATTTTACTTTTTTAAAAAAATTTTAAAATTTTCTATTTTAACTTTTGAAAAAAAAAATTCGTAAGAAAACGTAAAAATGTTCAAAACCGTTTATTTTTTTTAAAATTAATTTAATTTCTTTATATTTTAAAAAAATCGAAGAAAAAGTAAAACTGTTTTGATTTTTTATTTTTTCTTAACTTTTAAAAAAAATTAATTTTTTTCGTAACAAAAAATTAATTTTTTTAAAAAGATAATTTTTTTTTTAAAATTAAGATTTTAAAAAGTACAAAATTTTTATAAAAGTTTTGTAAAAAAAGTTTATATTTTTTCACAAATAATAACGTAATTTTTTTTAAAAAATTTTAAAATGTACGAAAATAATTAAGATTTTAAAAAGGGCGTAATTTTTTTCTAAAATTTTGTAAAAATTTTTAAATTTTTTTTGACGAATAATAGTGTAAAAAAATATTTTTAAAAAAATAAAAAACAAAGAAAACTTAAAAAAAATTATAAAAAATTTTTTTAAGTAAAAGTTCACTATACATCCCTGTGTCAGCAAAAAGACAACAATACATTCCTTTTAGACATTCGTTAGTACTTAACGGGGAAAAAAATTGCATCGGTCGCCCTCAGGGACGTATGGTACCTCAATTTACTAACGGAGGGATGAAATCTTGGCGAAGTATTGACGAGGGACGTGGGACCTTTTTTTTGGGAAACCACAAGGATGATTTTTGCACTTCCGTCTTCTTTATAGTTCCTTGCTAGTGTTCTAATAAAATCACCGTTAAAAGAACTCTAATAAACTCAGGCCTAATGCAACGAACGTTGTAATGAGAAACTTTGTTTACAAATTTGCCTAACTGTTTTGCAACTAAAACACAAGGGATTCTAACGACATATAAAATGTTGGAAATTCGTTGAAAAATAGAAAATTGTTACGACTAACGAGTATCCTAGTATTCTACCGAGTTATATTATGGTGTTTTGTTTAGCCTATTTAACAAGCTTATAAGACAGTTGCAGTCAGGGGAAGCATTTACGGCATCCCCTTTCTTTTTTTCTTTCCCGCATAACATCTCCCCTGTCTTGCGGGAGCCATTGACAAACCCAAAAAACATCCCGAGCGGCAATATTATCCCCAGCTTCTTAAAGAGAAATATATGTGTTTTTAAGTAACAAAAAATGAGATTTTTTTTGTAAAGCAGATGGGATGATTTTTGTAGTTTACTCTTATTATTATGATTTAAGTTTATTTGGATACCAAACATTTTGTGGATACCAGATGACTCATCTTCACCCTCCATCTACATCTCATCCAATGGATGAGATTAAATCCCCAATTTACACTGTATGGGTATTTTGGTCATTTAACGTCTAATATACAAACCTCTTTTTATTGTTAAACACTCATTTAACACACACACATAACATGTTTTTTCTCTCTCTCACTCTACACCAACAGATGATGTTCTTTTTCTCTCTCTACACGAACAATTAATCACATTAGGTGCAAACAACAGATCGATCGATTGATCTTTGATCTTTAAATAAAAATAACACGAACAACTAATCGATCGATTTTCGATCGATCCATCAGCTTCTTCTTCATTTAATTAACATCAGGTTAGATTCATCATATCTTTTTTTATTTTTAGCTTATTTGATTTGAAGAATCTTGTTAATTTATCATCATTTAAATTCATAAGCTTATTATTCAGCTTATTTTGATCGAATATCATAATTATATATTATTAGTGATAAGCTAATTTATTTAGATCCTTTCTGTGAATAAGTTTATGTATTATCATCGTTTGAATTTATGTTGCTAAGTTATAAGCTAGCTTATTAGCTTATTTTGATGAATTATAAGCTATATTATTTAGCTTATTTATGTTGCTAGTGTTAATAAGCTTTGTTATTAGCTATTTTTATGTTTTGAATAAGCTTTAATAGATTAATTTGTTGATATAAGCTGAATCAAGGTGTATATAGCTTATCAGTTAGCAATAAGCAGTTTTAAATAGTCTGTTGTTTAATCTGTTTGATATATCATATATGATATGTTTCGTACGTATATCATATATGATTTTGCTTTTTCATATGTATGTGGCATGTGATTATCATATATGATATTTCATTTTTTCAGGTGACGGTTTATTTGTTCTTTTATTTTTCAGAGATTGAAATGTGCACATGTATGTTTAAGGATCAAGCTAAAGTCGTGGTGGCCCAGGAGGAAGTTCAAGAAAAAATAGATTTGGTTAAAAATGAAGAAGAATTGATAAAAAAAGAAGAATTGATTGAAGAAGAAAAACAATAGTTTAATCATGAATTAGTAGACTCTTTGTTTTTGTGTCTTTTGATTATGAATAAGTTTTTATTATATATGATATCATATGTATATCATATTTGATTTTACATTAGGCTTACTTTCTATTTGAATTATCATATATGATATTATTAAAAAGTACTCTTTTATATTTTGTGAACCAAGTGTTGGATCTTTTGTTTTTATATGGGTTTACCCATTACATATATTATACATGATAACATATTTGATTTTACATTGAGTTTCTTTCTATTTGGAGTATCATATATGATATCATATGTATATCATATTTGATTTTAGATTGGGTTTCCTTCTATTTTGGAGTATCATGTATGATAATGTTAGAAAGGTCTTTTATTTTGTGAATAAGTGATGTTTTGTATATTTTAACTCCTGTATATCATATATGATATACTTGTATTACATTTTAGCTTGTTGTGAAATGCCAAAAACACACAAGTGATTATTTATTTGTTCAATAAAAAGTTCAACAAGAAAAGACATTTAACCAAAAGATACATCCGTATTCATTTCATAATAAAATACGACGAATTAGTAGCATTACATTGTTAAACCATGATCAACGAATTAGTAGCATTACATTGTTTTACCATGATCAACAAGTTAGATCCCCAAAATGTGGTACATACTACGGTACCACCAACAGCTTGTCAACCTACACTACTTGATTAGCCTACCAACAACTTGTCCTTCTTTGCAAACGCATGTGCCTCGTCGCTCATCTTCTCGCTGTGGATGTTTATGTCATATGTCAAGATCTTTGTTACAAACCTCAGCCCTATCTTGTGTATTTCCATTTCTTGTGCAAAATGCATTAAAAACAGCTTTCTCTACACAAATAAAAAGATTTGATTTTAGTTTCAAGCACATTATCATATATGATATATTATAGTGTTAAAGAAGTTGACTTTCAAGCAGATTATCATATATGATATTATACACACAACTAACTTTTAATTACTCACCAGGAGATGACAGCCTTGCTTGTATTTTAGTTTCAAGCACATTATCATATATGATAAATTTTAATGTTAAAGAATTTGACTTTCAAGCAGATTATCATATATGATATTATACACAAAACTAACTTTTAATTACTCACAGGCGATCACAAACTCTTTGTAATTTATTTTCAAGCACATTATCATATATGATATATTATAAATGCTTAAAACCTAATTTATATCATATATCATATATTACATAAGTTTTTACACTTTGTTCAAGCAACTTATCATATATGATTTTTCACTAACAGGTCATACTATATCTGTTCAACGTAGATTAAGCCACAAAACCTGAAAATTCATAAAAATAAGCTAATAAGTTAGCTTATAATTCAGCATAATAAATTCAGATGATGATAATTCATAAGCTTATTCACATCAATCACCTAATAAGTTAACTTATCATTCAACACGATAAATTCACATAATTCGTCAAATAAGCTATAAAAGGATAAGCTGAATTATAAGCTTATTCACATCAATAAGCTAAAAAAAGATAAATAAAAACAGATCGGATGAACTTTAAAACGATCATCTTATTCACGTCAAAACTAAATTTATAGATAAATTCACATCAAATAAGCTAAAAAATGATAAGCAATGAAAAAAAAAATAAAAAAAAAAGAAAAAAAAAAATAAAAAGAAAAAAAAAAAAAAAGAATAAAAAAAAAAAATTTAAAAAAAAAAAAAAATTATAAGCTTTATTCACGATCAAATAAGCTAAAAAAAGATAAATAACAAACAGATCAGGACATGAACGTTACCTGATGTTAAGAATTGAAAGATGCAGATAAATCATTTACGAAGAGATGATCGATTCGATATATGTTCGTGATACATAATTCATATCGATTGTTTGTGTGTGTTTTTAGTTTGTGTTAGGTGAGAGAGAGAGAGAGAGAGAGAAGGATAGATCTAAAAAGACGGGGCGTGAGTGGTTGGAGGTGTGGGTGGTTATGGGGGTTAAATGACCAACATACCCCTCCGTTTTTTTAATATTTTTCTTTTTTTTCGTTAATAAGTGGGTTTTAATCTCAGCCCTTGATCTTTTTGGGTAGATGGGTGTGATTGGTACCCCAATATCCAAAAAAGAGAGAGTTTCTAATATAACCTCCATTTATTATTAAATATTTCATTGCAATTCCGTACTAGTGACCGTAAAAATAATTTTTTTCAATTATTAAAGAAACATATCCCCAACAATTGTGGTGTAAGTTGACGCCTGAACTTATCCAAAACCCTACCACAAATAAAAAGGAAAGATCACAGGTTTACATCATAGCTTATAGTGGCGAAAAGCGATAAATGGTGGGATTTGATTTTTCCAAACTATAATTAACTTATTGTTGGTGAAAAGAGTCTTTTATATACTAAAGAATTAGTTAGGCTAAGTCTGATAAGGGTTGGTCGGACACGTCTTATTTTTTTTTAGAAGTCGGCCGATCGATTTTGTAGAGCGGTATGGTGTGTGTATGATATATGTGGTTTATACTGTGGATTTAAGACGGGAGATACCTTGAAATTAGTAAAGTTGGTTGTCTTATTAAATCAAATTGATAGTAATGTTGACGCCAGAAAGAAAAGCAGATGTGGTGTTGGTGATGTTGGTGACTAGTTGTATCTTGTTAGATAAAGGGCGTGTTTGGTACACAAGATTGTCAAGAGATTATGCTTATTTTTTTGAAAAATCAGCTACTTAAAATATAAGCTTCGTTTGGTAGACAAAATTATAAGAGATTATAAAAAAAATAATCTTTCATAATCTCTTAAAATCAAATGCTACTTCATGCAGCTTATAAAAATAATCTCTTTTCATAATCTCCATCACCATCTCCATCTACAGCTCCATCTCCAGTTCCAGCAACAGTTACTTTTGCCAAACATACCCTAATCATGGAAATAAAAGAAACCAAAATACAAAGGGATCCAACTCTTGAGAAATTCGATTTCTCCGCTCTTTTATTTTCCCATATTACCAAACAAGAGAAATTTTCAGGTATTTATGTCATAAATACTTGAAAACAAAAGAATGCCATCAAGAGTTAAGCCAAACCTATGCCTCAACATACTTCTAATAAAACTCTACTGAATGAAACCACATATAGCTAGTATTGCAGTTGAAAAAGAAATAGGAGAAAAGAAAAGTTAGAATAACTATAAATACATATACTTATTATGTAAAATAAAAATATGTATATAGTACTAACTATATCATGTTGGATGCCAATGTGAAAATCAGTCACTTTGTCACCAATTCAAGGGTTCTGGGGTTTGAGACGATGACTTGGCAAAGCGAAAAACAGACCGGTTCATGAAACACCAGCCAGATGGTGAATCGGAAATAGAAAGGCAAAGTGGTCGGAAACGAAACGATGTCGGAAATGAAGTAGAGTAGCTCCTTAACATGATTATCTACATTTTGCTAAATTTCACCAATTACATTGATGTGTATGTTATTACAAAGAGTATTAAAGAGCGATGAAAATAGGTGAATTTTTAAGAGTTTCATGATATGATGTATTTGTAAAGTGATGATAAAGACAAGCTAGAAAGTGTGAAGATTATGTTGTTAACCCAAATACTCGAGTGAAACACATTTGAAGTACCCATGTTCAAAAACGTATCATTGTTATATCCATTGGGTTTTACCCGATGGTGATGACCCAAAACAAGTTCATGCATGTAAGGTTACTGGTCTCCACAGTCTTCCGTAAGTTCATACTTTGAAACAAGCTTATTACATCAATCGACTCAATCTCATAAAAATCTTTGTGTTAGAATGTGCGACTTTATAATCGTTTGTGCATTGAGACCCGACCTGAATTCCAAAGACGAATTGAAGTAGAATAAGTAGCGACGACTGAACGAGCTAAAGTGTGTGATCTGGAGCTACTCCGAGCGAGAATCAAGGCAAACTTAAAAAAAGAAAATGAGTTTTGGTTTTGTCCCATATTGAAGAACTAGTTATAATACCCGCGCACGCACGAGATTTTTTTTATTTTTTTTAACAATGTCATTTTATCTATTAAAAACAAATAGTTTTTTTTTTAAATAATGGTTCTTAATTTTGACTTATAATTATGTTTTCGGATGTAGTAAGTGTTAATATATATTTAAAACTTATTTACGTTAAAATTTTTATTATTAAAAAATTTGCAATATTATTATTCCTAGCAATATCATAATTATCTCCAAATCTTTTGTATTAGTTTTTCCATTCTCAAACAATACAACTCTAATGACTTAAATGACAATTTTTTTGTCAAAAGAACATGTCTGATCTAAAGCTATATTTGCTCATGTGTTTCATCTAAAAAGATCTATATGTATCTAATTTTTAAAGATTTTACAATGAAGATATAGTTTTCAACCTTAAAATGAGCACTGAAACTTGGTAGAGGGAGAGATGATTATGAGTCCTAAACATATCGTTAATAAAATAGTTTGTTAATCGGCCTATTTTTGAACTTGTTTCCGAACTGGACATCCTATAGCCCGTGTGCAACGATTGGACGCTCGTACGCTCGTGAAAACAGATTTCCTTTCGCATCCTCTGTCCATAATTTTGCTATTAACATCCGTGTGTAATCTCCAAACCCCATCATATCAAAACAGACATATCACTATAAAAAATTAAGCTTAATAAGCTAACATACATTTCAAATATATATATCAAGTGGTAAATTGAAAAATGTTTTGAAAGTTATGATAAGTAGCTTTAGAACTTTTGTGAACTCGATAAAAGCTTAAGATGCCGAACATGCGCATAAAAGGTTGCTCATCGTAGCTCTCTTTTGCGAGACAATTGTCATGGTGGTACAAACAATTTTAGCACAACATGGAGATGCAACGGCAATGTGTTAGCAAATGTTAATTAACAAAATTACACAAATACGTTATTGTACTAAATTTTTATCTCATTTTGAGATGGTTTCATTCATATAATGTTACCAAATATGTAACAAATTATAGAAATTTGGAAAACATCAGTGTTATGGCTTAGGTAAACTTAAAATGAAAATTAGGCAAAGGGGATATAATGAATATTCAGGAAGAACTTCAAATGAATTAAACACCATGTAAAAATTGTAGTAAGAAAATCACAATGAGTGGCATCTCTTACGTAAAAATATTTATTTTTTGCTTTGATGAACAACTTGAAACAAACATCTAATAGTATGACTCTTTACCTGAAAGTAAAGTGGAAGTGATGCTCTCATTTAATTGAGATATGAAAGATCCGCATGATTTTCTTGTGTTTCAGATGTAAAATGAGCGGTCTTGGTGATACCTTTGTTAGGGTTCTAGCGGTGGCTGACAATTTTGCACACATTATATGGTGCAGCTTTGTTGCTTTGTTATATTTTATACTAACTGTGAATAAAGGTAAAGGTTGATTTTGTTAGTTCATTTGGGTAGTGTCGTACCAATATATTGCTTGAATGGAACTTTACAATGTATGTCAACTTTTGCAACCTCTAGAATAACCACGGTCATAGTGTGGATAGGAAAGATTAATGTGTTGTTAAACCAAACCTGCAATTGCTAAGAACCACTTCTTTAAGTTTTTTAAGATGCAAGTCAGCCTTATTAAGCTTAAATAAGAAAAAAATGGAGTTTAAGAATTAAGTCTATAATATTATCAAATAGAAAACAAAGTTGATCATGTAACTAACTTCAACTTACTTCGAACTCAATTCTCGGGCCATTTTGGCATGATCAACCTCGTGCGCGAGCTGCATGTCTAATTGTGCTTCTGTATCCTCCTTTTTTTGTCTTTCGTCCTACCGAGTACATAAGTGATACTGAACTTCGGGTGGCAACACTGACAGGGTGGGTAATGGATTTGTTTGGAATAGGTCTTAGAAGTACGGGGAGAAATAAGCTTGTCTGGATATGGTCCCATAAACAATTTTGTCCATTTTTGAAAAAAAATATGGATATCAAATGTCATAACTATAATTACAAAAAATGATAAAATTCGTGTAATATTTTAAGCTTTTTTGATAATATGATTTAATAGGTTCTACTTTGGGTTCTATTTTGGCTATTCTTCAATCAGGTTGACCCATCCAACCCGTGTCACTTGTCCTCTGTTTAACTAATTTTTTTATTTTCCCTGTTTGAGATACATCAGTAAGGACGCATACATTTGAGTCAAAGACACACCCTCCCTGGGTAACCTAAACAGAGAAAACCACATTCGTTTACCCGTTTGAGATAAATTAAAATTGATCTCTTTACACGGCCAAAGAATCAACGCAGCTATAGTAGAGAATTAGCTGGTAAAGCTATTAAGATTTGAGACCTGGACTAAAAATTTACCTCTTCAATAGACTTTTGGCAAAAGCTGCAGCCATTTCTCCTCAAGCTTCACCATAATAGTTTTTGGATAAATAAGTTTAATAGAGGCGACAAAATGTTTGGGTGGGTATTGGGTCAAAGAAAACAACCTGCTCTTCTAGTGAAACAACGATATAATGATCACTTGATAACATATCACGAACATCAAGATTTTTGTACCTTGAATAATTGTGATCTTCAAGTTTCCAAAAACACATACAAAATCAGTTTGAAAAAATATATCTACATCACCCTGCAAGAAAGATAAGACATTACATCAGCAGGATATTAATTTAAGTTATATATGTGTAATTAATCGTAAATTTCACATGTGAAATTAACAGGTGAAAAAGTATTTGACAAACATGGATAAGAAGCAATACCTTGGCATCAAGATATGAGTTGTAATCTGTATTGCATCCACCTTTTTGCACAAACAGTTGATCATCATCAAAAATATGATATCTATAGCAACAATAGGTTAATTGTGATATCTATAACAACAATAGGAATGTAATTTGCCAAAATGATCAAAAGATTATACATTGGTTGAAACCAACGCGGCTCTTTCACCTAGGTTCTTTGACGTCGGGAATGTAGTTGAAATCAGAAGCAATCAGTGACATCTTTGGCAGGGCTCCATGTAAAGCGTCTAGAAGTTTCTTAATCTCATACAAACCTTTGTTACTACAATAAAAATGGATAATACAATGCCATATTCAATAAGTTTAATATGGTGTTTCTTACTAAAGAACCAGTACGTAACCAACATTGTCTAGGCTTAGGAAAGATTTTAGCCCAAATGTTGCTTGGAAGCAGTGGCGGATCCAGGATTTTGGATCACTTTGGACACAAATTTTGTTACTTCGCTTTCATGGATAGTTTAGCTTTAGGAGTTATATCATATTGACTTACGTAAAACTAACTATTTTTAGTGTTTTAGTTTGTTTATTCGAGTTATTGGAGATCAATTAGATTTTAGTTTTGCTATATCCTCCTACACTATATTCCTACATATCCTCCTACACACACATTAATATTTAAATTTTTTTCTCCGCTCATTCTCTCTTCGCATCTAAACCGTCAGTTTTGACACTTGTCAGGATCCTGTGAGTAGGAATATAAGTAGGAGGATATATCATTTCTCATTAGATTTTGATGTATATGGTCGATAACAATAATAATTATAGTGACTTATAAAGAAATAGCATACCGTTATCAATAGTAAGCCTCTAAAAATTAAAGTAATGTATATGAGCAAATTATACATTTTATTAGTGTTGAAAATAAAATGAATTCAAAAGTTCATAACTACATGTCTACACCTACACTCATTATTTATATGTACTACCTAGTTTCTAGTCAGACATATAAAGTAGTAAAAGGTAGACGTAGAAACTAACAAAATAAAATAACAAAACCGTGCAAAAAGTAAAATCATTATTCATCATCTTCTTCCTCCTTATCATCTTTCTTTTTCCTTTTCTTCAAAATTCAACGTGATCTTGTTTGTATATATTTTTCTCCATTTGTGCATCTCTAGCTTCAAATTACATGTAGCACTTTCAAACAACTAGCGATTTTCTGAAAAATTATACACTTCGCCGGCTAGAATCATGTGTGGCACGTGCCACAGGTGGCCACCACTTAGGTCCGCCCCTGCTTGGAAGTGAAACCTCTTGAATTTCTTGGGTTTATAATCTTTATCCACATTAAAATACCCAAACAATTTTTGAGCTGGGGATTTTGCATCGGTTTATACAGTTCGCATAATTTAGACCTGCAATAAATAAGCAGAGTGACATGTCATTAGAAGAGCATACTAACTAAGACACATAAATACTGAGGACCTAATAGTCTAAATGGATCTAAACTAATATCCCGAGTCAAACATTTTAACACATGCACATAAACAGGTCATAGATGATACTAACAACATGGTAATGTACTTATTCGGTTATTATCACCCGTCTTGTTTCTTTTCTACGCAAACTTCCTGCCATGGTGAAACTTGGTTGTCTAGGTAGATAAGATCGTGTGGGAGGTTATCAAGAACCTTAAAAGAGTCATTATATTCTAAAAATATAAATAAACCACAAAGACGACATGCCAAAAACTTCTAAGGTTCCCTTCGACCAATCAAGTGGATTATGTTGTACATATGAACACCGATTTTGTTTGTATCACCACTACCAGCTTATTTTAAGTGTTCTTTTCAATGAAAATCAATCCCAAACATCCTCTAATGATCTTTGTTACTTCGTTATCCAATACAAACATAAGTGCGGCAATAAATTAAAATTCACTAACATACATGAAAACATGAAAACAGAACCTATGTGTAAAAAAAATCTAGCAATCATAACAAATACTATCAATTTACAGATTGGTTAACCCAATCATCAATTCAAGCACAAAAATACAAACCAACAATCTAATTGCCAATAAATAACAAAAAAACCCAAAATCAATACATGAATTAATAGATATACATCAATGGGTAGAAGATTAAAATCCATTGAATTCATTAGCCGAAAACATACCTTTGATTATGATTAAACATACGAGTTGGAGATGGAGACTGTAAAACGTGAGTACCAATATTCTAACCCTATCTAGAGGTGGCAAATGAGTCAGATTGGGTCGGTTTGGGTCATGGGTCAAATAGGTCATGGGTCAAACATGTCATGTTTTAAAAATGGGTCTAACGGGTCACGGGTCAAACGGTTTGGGTCAGGTCGACCCACTAAATTATGGTGTTTTCATACATTTTCGAACGTTTTATACGTTTCGTCAGTCTTTTTAGGTTTTTCCGTTTTTTTACGTTTTCGTCAGATTTCTTACGTTTTCGTTTGTTTTTTACGTTTTCATCCCATTTTTTACGTTTTTGTCTGATTTCTTACGTTTTCGTCCGATTTCTTACTTTTCGTCCGATTTCTTACGTTTCTGTTTTCTTCCGTTTTGAACGTTTTCTTTTGTTTTTTTGACCCCTATCTTCGTTTTTTTACATTTATACGTATTTATTCGTTTTCAAAAACAAATCAAAACGTAAAAAAACAGTCGAAAATGGACGGAAACGTAAGAAAACAGACGAAAACGGACTAATTTTAAAAAACATAGACGGGGGAGGGGGGGGGGGGGGGGGGTGGGGGAAAAGGGGGGAAAAAAAAAAAAAAGGAGAAAAAAAAAAAAAAAAAAAAAAAAAAAAAAAAAAAAAAAAAGACGAAAATGTAAAAAAGACGAAAATGTAAAAAAAAAAGACGAAAACGTAAGAAATCGGACGAAAACGTAAAAAAACAGACGAAAACGTAAGTAATCGGACGAAAACGTAAAAAAAAGGGCGAAACTGTAAGAAATATGACGAAAACATAAAAAAACGGACCAAAACGTAAGAAATTTGACGAAAACGTAATGTTAATTGAGATTTATATATGTTCGGTAATGTTAATTTCGAGTATACTACAAATTAAATATATGCTTATGATTGTAGTTAGTTTTTATTAATTTTATTTGTATTTTATTTTTTATTGTTTTTATAATCGTATACAAAGAGCTAATATGAAAAAAATATTAAATATGAAAAGAAAAATGAGTGAAAATAGATCCATCTAAACATCTTTTCATTTTTTAAAAAGAAAAATACAACTCTTATCTAAACAGGTTTTCAAAATTCTCAACTCTTCTCTAGAGAAGAAAAACCATCTCCTTCTCTAAGAATTTAGAAACAAAAAAATGAAATTTTTTCCACAACTAAATACCACCTAATTTTTGGAGGATTTTTTCTTCTACACGATTTTTCTTTAATTTTGACCAAATTGAAGCTCAATTTTGACTTTTTATCGACCAATTATATTGCACGATTTTACATATGTGGCAAAATCGAGCATTCTGATTGGTCTAATTTTTTAATTCATAAGATTCAATTTGATAAAATACTCCGAAATGATGTAATTCTTTTATTATATAAAAGATGGATATACATAAGAGCAAATTTATAACTAAAAGCATGAAGGCATTAAGCGCTAAGGTTGTTAACACTTTGAACGGTCTTTATATACCTTTCAAGATGTTCATATCCTTGGGTTTTTTTAATGAGAATTGATTTGCACACTCAAAAATTTGATTGAGACACTAAACGATGCAAGTAAGCCTTTGAACTTAGGGGCAGTTTGTTTTTCGGGTATGGAATAATGTAATGTATTCATTCAATGCAGTTGTTTGGTTGATGATGGGCACCACTATTTGGAATGAAAATATCAAAACGACACCCATTGAATGAAAAATACCATGATAGGCACCTTTCCCAAATTAATTGATTTTTTAAAGTATTTTTTCTCTTCTTGACACGTGGGGTCGATTAATTTTTAATAAGTATAGTACTAATAAATTATTGATTTTATATTACTATATTTTTTACAATGATGTCATAATAAAAACCCATTCACATTTCAATAATCAATCAAACTCATACCCATTGTGATTCCAAACAATAAACCAAACGTCCCCTTTAATATTTATTTTATTCATTTAAAGAAGAGTAATGGTCCATGATTTTCTCAAGCATGAACGGTCCATTACCCGCAAATAAGCAATTTATTTTGGTTTTGGTCTCTAAACAATGCAACTAAGAGAAGCCAAAGACCAAATATAATCTGCAAGCTAAGGCTAACATGTTTACACGCCTTGACCCGATGGCAATATGTGGAAGTCCATGCTAATATGTATTAAGTGCAGTGTCTCGCGCGTGGCTAAATTCGTAGTTTTAAGCAGATAGCACACATTGTTTAAAACGCTTTGCCGTGATGACAATACATGGAAGCGTCGTGACTAAATCCATAATGTTAACTGTTAAGCAAAGAGCATAGATCATATAATGTAACTTACTCTAATAAGAAAATGTTGTATAGAACCAACAACCGTGAGCTAGAGCGGATAACGCGATCACAAGAACTCCAACACAGTCAAGTAAATACACATCAAAGATCTTTAATAATCGACTAAAGTATTGCATAAGAAAGACCCAAACGATTGCTTTGTATTAAACGGTTGTAACGAAAAAAACGAGTACAAAGACCCCTCCCCGCTCACCTCTTTGTTGTAGAGATGAGGAGGGAAGAAAACCAACCCTAAGAAGAGTTGAATTAGCTGCTACAATGGAGGAAAAACAACCTCTCGAATGCCTCACAAAGGGTAAGGACTCGGTTTGTGCATTATATAATGCATTAACCGACTTAGACTCCTACCTGGACTAAAACAAGAACCAAAGTAACATTAAGACCCCTGTAAGTTTGACTAATGTTCATACTAATCCTAACAATTTCCACCTTAGTATTATCATTAGTCAATACCGATACACAGCAACAGCAACCTGTGCTGGAACCTCGGACTAGGAATCGCCTTTAACAAGGCACATGTAGCAATACTCGCTACTATCTTTAGTTCAAATCTTAACTCTATTGCGAGTCCCTTTAGCCAAATAGCCTCCTTTGCAGCCTCTGTAAGTGTCATATACGCCACTTCAGTTGTTGACAAAGCCTCCATGTGTTGTACATAAGCTTTCCAGCTTCCTGCACATCCTTGTATCATCGACCCGTACCCTGTGATTGATCTACCCATGATAGTGATTGATCTTCCTATGGCGTAGTCAAAATCCACAAAAACATGTACGTTTGTCTGTAATCCACGATCAAACCCATCCATCATACCCACATCGGCCGATGCTATGTCAGGTCTCGTGCAGACTTCATGATACTCCTGGCTTCCAACCACATATATATATGACTACTTACCATTCTTTTTCACATCACAGTCCCTTGATAGACTACCCTCCAATGACAGTATGGAGTGTCCCTCCAACAAAGTCTGTACTAACTTTCCGTTGTAAAACCTAGACTGTGACACCCTCAGAGTATTACCACTCTGATCCCTGGCGATCTCCATACCAGGTACATTTCCTTTTGCTTTATCTAGCAAGCACTTGGTAACCCAGATCTCAACTTTGCACCCGCAAGAAAAACTATACCATCTACATAAAGAAATAGATGTATGAACATACCTGGTGTATACTCCTAGTAATAGCCTTCGTTGTTGTCACTGCTTTTCTTGCAACCATTACTGAGCACATACACATCTGACCGAGCATCCATTTCTTCTTTCAATCCAACCTTACACTTGGAAATTACCTCACAAGCAACTGTATCATTGAAAGTCAATGACTCATGAGCATATATCTTCTTTATTGTAGCAACTGCAAAAGCAGCCTTATTACTGTCTTCTCTATAGCTGAATAGTTCATGTGTTGAGTGTTGCTCCATATCACGTGCTAAATGATAGTATATCAAATCTTGAGTTTGTACTTTTTGTGAACTAGCTCCTTGACCATCATTCCTTAGAGGTTCCACCTCAAATGCACGATCCTCCCATGATTCCACCTCAAACTCAACTCCTTGCAACACCTTCACTGAACTCGTACCTACACCAGATCCAATGAAAGTTTTCTTGTATTCCCTACTCTCATTGAAACCCATATTCCTGTAAAGCACTACCTTTAAAGTAACGTCATCTAACCTTTAAAGCTTATTACCCACTATACCTATAAGATATCCCAGGTATATGCACTTGACCTTAACCGGTTCAAGCATCCATTTCTTAATACTAGCAAGCCAACCAAAAAACCCTAACATATCTACATGTGTCTTAAATCCAATCGCTGATGATGGTGACCTATTCACTAGCTATGTAGACATGGTTGTACCATCTTCTAAAAAAACCTTAGACAGACCAGACTGAATCAGAAAACAACGTACCTTAGCCAAGAGTGTCACGTTTGTTTCCTCAACCAACCCATTCTGCAGTTGTATCCATGCAACACCTAAATGTTTGGCGACCCCACTCTTCGTAGACATCCGATAACAAGAATTAAGAACATTACCCTTCTTGATCTTCCACCCAGTGTAATATTCTCCTAACTGCTTCCTACCCTTCAATGTCTTCCTGGTCACTGCTTGACCATCTAGGGTACATACGCAATTAGCCCTTCTTGTTCCTGATAGTACCACCAGCGAACCCTTTACAACCTTGATCTTGACTGACTCTATCTTCACGGTAAAACCCTCTTTTTCAAGAGTGCCCAGCGATATCAAGTTTCGTATTAATTCCTAAACAAACCTGACGTTGTCCAACACGAAACTTGACCCATCCCTCATCTGTACTTGAACCTTACCTGTCCCCCGTATACGGCATTTGCTGCCATCACCAAGCAATATTTTACCACCGTCATACTCTTCAAAATCAAGAAAGTAAAATCTCCTATATGTTATATGGTATGAGCCCCTTGAATCCATGATCCAGTCCAATATTTATTCAACAGTCATAGAGCACTGTCATACCCATCAACTTCAGAACCGGATACTTGATCTTTATTCCTGACAAAACCTTGAGATTTCTTGTGATTATACTTAGGACAATCCCTCTTTAAATGCTCCCCTGACATATATAACACCTAAGTCTGTTGCTTCTTTCCTGTGACTTTGACCATGCACTATTTGTATCCTACTTCATATCTCTCCGAACAGATCTCCCTCTCACATACAACCTTTCACCACCATCACCCTTTGCCTTTGTCATCTTCTGAAGTTCCCTAGAATTAAGTGTCGTGACCACGTCTTCTAGCTTTAAAGTATCCCGACCATATAGCAAAGTCTCTACGAAATTATTGTAAGATGATGGTAAAGATGTGAGTAATAATAATGCCTGATCCTCATCCGATATAGCAGTATCTATAGCCGTTAAGTCACCTACCAGCTTGTAAAACTTATCAATATGTTCAGACTGACTCTTACTCGGATGCATGTGAAAAGTATATAACTTCTTCAAGTACAAACGATTAGCTAAAGACTTTGTCATGTATAAAGTCTCTAACTTTTTCCAAATCCCCGCTGTAGTCGTCTCCTTGGTGATCTCCTATAGGACCCGATCACCTAAATACAAGATCAATGCGCTATAAGCCTTTCTGAATGACATTATCGTATGCGACAATTGTAGCTGCAGGTAACTCCTCCAATGCTGCAGCTAATCCTTGTTGTTCTAGCAAAGCCTTCATCCTTACCTGCCATAACCCGAAGTCATTCATCCCATCAAATTTCTCGATGTCAAACTTGGTACCCGTCATCATTCTTTTAACCCTTTGCTAACCGTTTAACCTTTTGTGAATTTACCTACACAAAATACGATCTAGCAAAGTAACCCGTTTTTAAAAACCCTTATTTTATCGATATAACCCTAAGAATAAACCTTCTTAGAAATCGATCAAACCAAGAAACCCTTCAAAAAACAAAACCCCTTCTTAATCAAATATCGATTGAACATTGGAAATCAGACCATCCAGTCATATCGGCAACCCTTAATTCAAGAAAGTACTCGGAGCTTTTTGAAGTAACCCTTGTCGTACTTTATTTTTGCAAAACAATTTCTTGTAACCTAAGAAATCTTGCAACCTCGACAAGTCTTGGAGTTTATTTTCTTTAACCCTTTGTTTATTCTGATAACCATGTGATAAAAACCTCACACTACCTAACTAAACAAAGTACTCATGTGCCTTTAAAATACCCTTGTCGACTTTATATGCTAAACCCGTAACGGAGTAACTTGTGATCCAAGCTACTAAGCAACACAACAAGAAACCTTCGCTTTAATTGAATTTTACCCAATAAAAACAAAGTCGAGTTTTAATTATAAAACTCGAAATCCTTTGACAAATAAGAATTCAGTTTCGCACCAGACCTTCGCTTTTAACCATAATAATAAAAACGAATAATGAGAAATTCAATTAGTTTTAATAACTAAAACCAACAACCCTTTGTCACCATGTATCTTTGTCACGTGCAAATTCTTTTTAAAAAATAAACCCCCGCTCTTATTCGTCTTCCTCCTTAAAAAGAAAAAACATGCAACTTGATAAACCCGAAACATTGAACGATATCGGAACCTCGAATTAACTCAAAAACCTTTTTGCTATATGCCCTTGAGGTCGACGAACCTTACACCTCAAGAAACCGTGCTTTTGAGATTTTTAATACCTAAAAACTTGATCGCAAGAAACCCTTTAAGCCAATATTATCAAGACCTTTCCCTCCAAGAAGACCAATTAATATTTGACACCTTTGAAGCTTCAAAACCCGAAACCCCAAGAACCTTGTGTCGACTGAAAACCTTTGCTACCTTCTTGACCTCGACAACCTGCTGCTTAAGTAACTTGGATCGCACCTAGCTGCCTTTAAACTTTCAACCAAGCTCTTGATACCACTTATTGTATAGAACCAACAACCGCGAGCTAGAACGGATAACGTGATCACAAGAACTCCAACACAGTCGAGTAAATACACATCAAAGATCTTTAATAGTCGACTAAAGTATTGCACAAGAAAGACCCAAACGATTGCTTTGTATTAAACATTTGTTAACGAGTACAAGACCCATCCCCCTCACCTCTTTGTTGTAGAGATGAGGGGGGAAAAACCAACCCCAAGAAGAGTTGAAGCTAGCTGCTACAATGGAGGAAAAACAACCTCTCGAATGCCTCATAAAGGGTAAGGACTCGGTTTGTGCATTATATAATGCATGAACCGACTTAGGTGCTATTTCTTTTGCACTTAATGGTCCATTAGCTAACGGGCATGGTCCCACAAATACATAATTTATGTTTCTTTTTGTATCATATTCTGTTGGAGGATCTGGTTTAGGAGGACCTCAAAATTCTCTCTCTCCCAAACCAGACGTTTAGCTAGAATTTGTTGGACCACTTTGCCCTCATTCTCTTTCATCATAAAATAAAGAATTGATACATTTTTCTTCACAGTAGCAGTTATCATCCTTCTTGCTTTAATTTTGTTACTATTATTTAATAATTTAAAGTTAATCATCTTTATTTAAAAATCAGTTGTATCTAATTAGTTATAATCACATACCAAACACTTTCATACCACTCATCTTCGATATTAGCCCATCTTTCCGTCAGAGATCTTTGATACCGGAGACCTTTTCGGCCGTCGTCATTTTTCATCGAGGTTCTGATGCTTGTTAATGGTGAACTAAAGTTTTGTAAATAGCTTCCAAACTTTAATGGTTTTTAATGGTGCCCCATAGATTTAGCACTCTTGAACGATCTTTTCTTCACGATCTGTTATAAAATGTTCTTGAACAAGACAATGGAAGACGAAATCATATGTTTCTATATTTATTTTAGTAAAAAAGTCACGTACTTGATGAGTTTTTCTTCATGATTGATAAGGGATTTCATTTGTTCTAAATTGTTTAGGAAAAATCATCAACTGGGTCAATCTTTGACTAGTAAAGATAAATTAAACTTTTTAAAATTATATAAATTTTAAGTCTTTGTTAAGTTTTAATATTGTTTCCTGTAATGAAAACTTGTTTATAAATAGGTAGATTGGGGTGTTTTCAATGTTTTGAGAAGAAGGTTACAAATGTCATTTACTCAAAAAAGATGATGTGAATTCAATGAAAAAAGAAACAACAAATTTTCATCTTGATCTGAGGCCATATAGGCCCATTTATTCACACAGAACCATATCCAGCCAGATAAAAAAAAGAAACGCCCCCTTAGACTCCTACCTGGACTAAAACAAGAACTAAAGTAACATTAAGACCCTTGTAAGTTTGACTAATGTTCATACTAATCCTAACAAAAAACTTTCTCTAGCTGTCCTGCAGCAAAGCTGCATAAACGCAAGTAGATTACACAATATTTCAGTATTCATAAACTCAAACAATAACTCATAAGAAAAATTAGAACAATCAAACCAAACAACTAGTAAAAATCCACTTAAAATAAGGTTTCAACGACTCAAATAAGGTTTTGACCATCTATGAAACATTCAACAACTAAAAAAACTCTTCTCAAAACTATATATAACGCAATTGAATCCGTCTTATCATATTGGCATATCCATGCTTCTGTTCAGACGTCGGATGTGTAATCCAGGACTTTGAAGCTTGCTTCACGATATCACCATCAATTGAACTAACCCTCATGAGTGATGTCTTCATTAATCTTGATCTTTTTGCTTGCAAGTTATCATACGACAACGCAAGAGTACTATCTTTCCTATGATACCTACACCTGAATGATCCTGGATGTATTGGTTTTATACACAAACACTCTTTCTTGATGCTGTTCTCATTACTCACCTGATCATTCTGCTTGTTGTTTGGTTTACGCATCTGGCTATTCTGCTTATGATTATGTTTTGGTTTGACTTTGCAGACGATGATGATGAGTTGCTCAACTTTGCCAGACGTATTAATGATTTGAATTCTGATGGATCAACACACGAAACTGTTCGTCTAACTGGTTTGGTTACGGTGAATGGTGATTCACTGGATTGTGACTTTGACGACGACATCGTTGGAGTTGAAAAGAATCTGGAAGAGTTATGTTCGAGTTTGGAAAACTTGGTGGGAACAGAAGGTGGCAAGTAATTGTAATTGCAGGAGGTTTTAAAGGTTAAATTTGAGTTGGATTCTATTTCACAAGTATTTGTTAAAGATTAATATAAGAGAAAAGTTCATTTGCATACCATTTCCACTCGCATACTGAGGGACAAATCCCTACCATCCATTTGGGTTTGATCTAATGGTAAGGATTAATTCAATCATTTACATTAATAAAAAATTATCCACTATAAAAAATATAAATTTTTTTTCAACCGCTCTTTTATCCCTCATTTTCACACACAAAAAAACGTGTTCTTCCCCAATTGTGTCCAATCTTTCCCCAAATTCAAAATAACCCAATCAAACTCTAACCTAACATTCAATTAATTAAATTAATCACAAACAATCATCTTCTTCAACTATAATCTTCAATTAGATCAAACTCATCATTATTTTCATTTGTCATTTTGGTCCCCCGCACTTACGTCGCAGAATGATATACACCGATATCGCCCTGTCGTTGCAGTAATCACTCCGAAATAAGAGTTAATTCGTCGAAATATAGGTTCATGAAATTTGGTGATAATGCCCTATAAGAATAAAGTATTATAATTTTTTATCTCAAGAGTACAAGGGTCCCAATGAACTAAAATACCAGTTTATTATTATCGATATAAGGTCAGCTTTAGCCTTAACTGCTAAAATGATTCGTCCTCTTAAGATCTCTTATATTTGTATTTGATGTTGTGTTTAGAAAGCTTAGTTTAGCATGTTGTGTACCTGTTAGCTTTATGGCTGAATTTAGCTAATGATGCTAATGTGCTAGAGTAGATAGTGATTCTCCATGCTTCGCCCTCTCTGATATTCGGTGCTATCATATGGTTCCCTTTTGTTGCTCTTATTTTTATGTTTAGTTTTGTTCCAGATCTCTAGCTTGAGCTTATTAGCCTTTTTTCCTCATAATTAAAAGCTAATGAGCACCATTAATGAGCTTATCCAAACACTCTCTTTAGTTGCGAACATGTGACATAGTTGTGTAGAGGCACTTCTCTTGTCTAGTCACCTATTTAGTTTTCTCATATCGAATGGACTTCTGATGAACTACTTTTGCAAATTTTGACTACAAAAATATTAGAATAAGCTTCTATTATATGTTTCTCATGATGCAACCTTGTATTTGCATTCTCCTATCAGATTGGAAGAAGATGAGTTTTGTATTCACCTAGCACTAAACCCGTGCAGCAATCACATGGTGTTCTAAGTCTCATCAGGTAAACAGACTTTCGACATATCAATTAATTATATCACCATGGTTCATGCTTCACGGGTATCCTAATCAGTAAATTTACCATTTCGATTGCCCACAAGTGAAGTAAGACCTGGAAGGTTCTCGTCATGTGTTAGATGAAAGTACATTTACCATTTCGATTGCCCACAAGTGAAGTAAACTTACCATTTGTACCCTTAATGGCTTTAGGTTCTCGTCATGTGTTAGATGAAAGTACAATTAGACAGTACATAACGACTAGAAATAGATTCATTATGCACATTTAGCTAGTATCAGAATGCTACTTTGATGATAGACTTTATTCTATGTATGCATTGTGTTATGTTTTTTCTTTTATAATATGTTTGTTGATGTTTTTTTGCTTTGAAAAACCAGGCAATCAGTCTACCAGCTGGTGATACTTCCGCTTACCAAAGGATACTGTATGTTGTGGGATATGAGTAGTTGTAGCGTAGTACTTATCGAACCCCCATTGCAAATAAAAAGGATTGCTTATTGTCACTGTGCCACGAAAGGCATCACTTGTAGCTGACTTACTGTGTATACGAACTTTTTTGAAAAAGTTTATTTAAGAAACTGGATTCTCTAAACAATAATAAACAAGTTACAACTTATTCCTTTTTTAATACAAAATCTATTTGAAGGACACCATATAAATTACATTGAATGCATCAACGTGGACTTCAAATCACCTAGAAAAGAATCATTTTATGATATCTGTTATCTTTAATTGGTGGAATGGTTTCATATGTTTTATTGTGTTTGTCTACTGATTAATGGATTCATAATATTAATTTCAGATCCTCAACTTGACGTGAAAGGATGTCAAGATGTTTATGCTTCTTTCGACAAATATGTTAAAGTGGAACGACTTGAGGGCGACAATAGATACCATGCTGAAACACATGGTTTGCAGGTTAGCTGTTCATTATTGTTTTGAAGTTTATAGTGCCATTTGAGACCCTATGTGCGTTTAACAAGTCTTGCATAATAGAATCTTATAGTTTTGTGTTGCAACGATACATATAACCTAAAACCGAGTGAGAACTATGTATAACTGAAATTAAGAAGCACTCATGATGTGGAAAGAATCCTAGACCCCCGGCAAGGTATAGTTATACGTAGTAGTGCAATTGAATCCCTGTTGGATAATAGAGAGGTCAAGTTAAGTTAAATAATTTATTATGGGATGGGTCATGTTGTGTTGACTATTATTGAAGACTGTTCTAATGAGTATTTGATTAAAGCTCAATAGTTATAACAACTAACCAAACTGGTCCAGGGTCGACGGGTCATGAAGTTTGTAACTAGTGAATAAATTCATAAAAATACGGTGTATAGTGTCGTCATAGTGAATAAATTCATAAAAATAAAAGGCCAATAAATCATATATTGGATTACAAGTATATGTTATCTATTTACTTTTTTACTTATGGGGTATGTTTGACGGCACGTAGCAGTAGCAATAAGCAGAAGCAGTTAGCAGGAGCAGTAAGCAGTAGTTGTTTGTTAAAAAAATATGTTTGGTAACGTAGCTGTAAGTTGTGTTGGGATTAAAAGCCTCTTGATGTTGTTTGGAAGTTACTACTGCTAAGTGGAAGTTAAGACTGTTAAGGTATTAGTTACTGCTGCTAAGTATAAATTAGTGCTGTTAGTAATCTTAATAAAAAAATATGCTAAGTAGTTAGTACTGCTAGTTACTACTACTAGTGTAAGTTACTACTGCTAGTGTATATTAGTACTACTAGTTACTACTGCTAGTACAAGTTACTACTGCTAGTATATGTTACTACTGCAAGTTACTACTGCTAGTGTAACTTAGTACTACTGATGAAGATTGAAGAAAACTTTCTAAGTAATTAATGCTGCTTGTACACAGTTAGTGCTGCTGGTACAAAAGTTACTACTGTTGGTGAGAGTAGTTTACAACTATTAACTGATACAACTGCTGGAAAGAAGTTTATGCTTGACAGAGAAGAGATCAAAGACATAACAGAGAAAAGATAAAGATGCTTATGTGATAAGTAAGAGATCTATTTTGTATAAGAATGTATAATAGTTTATTTGTTTAGAAGAGATCATGATAACTTAGGAAAACTATTGTAAGCCTGTTAGGACCTCCTTGTGTATAAAAGAGGTCCTAGGCATAGAGTTAGGATATTCTAGAATCTTTTTGATATCAAATTAGCTCAAGTTTGGTAAAACTTAACACTATTAAAGTGTTCGTATTATAAATGAAGGCTGAAGTTGGTAAACCTGTTGTTATTAATTTATTCATTACTGTCTCATTGAAATTCTTCTTAGTATCATTGACTAGATTCCGCATAGTCTTTGATATTCACAATCAAAGTTTATATCATACAACTTAGTTTTATACAAGCTAAGCAAGATCTATTCTATTGGGATCAACAAGTGGTATCAGATCTTGTGAGAAGCTTTGAATAAGAAGAACCTTATTTTCCAAGACGATTTGCTTATTGACGATTTGCTTATTTGATTTAGATAATCAAACCATTCACTTACGGTGAGTTCATAGCCCCACTTTTATTCAATTATATTGTT